>CM073580.1:5303645-5608696 GCA_037074715.1 Magnolia kwangsiensis
CGGACCATCACAGAATCCCTTTCATTGAGTTCCCTGAAACAATTATGTCAGTCTGTAAAAAGTGTGTAATGTTCATTACCAGTCGTAATCTTCTGCCTGATTTCTTGATGCAATGAATGAATGTGATGTGCAAAGGAATATGCAGACTTTGATGGCATATGAGATAGTGACATAAGGACAAGATCGATAGGCTTCCTAGGAACAACATCACACTAAATTGTGACTTTATATGACCCAAACTGAATAGGAACAACACAACGGCGCCAATCATCAGTATTTGCTTGTGTAAAGGCGCGACGCATAACTGCAAGGGTCGCGAACTCTCGCACTCCCTCTTCCCAATCATTAGAGGCTTCTACTGGTTCATATTCTTCCTCCTCACTGTCACTTTCTGCGTGCACTAATTCTACTTGCCCATCAATAAGGAACACCTTGGTGCCCTCTCTCATGTCACACTAGTGGGCAAAGTTAAAATACCTAGTTGTCTCGCTTCTGCACGAGTTAGACCCGACAACTTCTTTACCTTTATCATATTTAGGCCTAGACTGAGAACTGCTAGAAGGTTTGTCTTGGTATCCAGTGCTAGGCTTAGCTCCAGAAGGGTTGGCCTTAGTACTATAATCGTGAAAATCAAACCGTCTACTCACAGATGCTTTGAGGTATTGTTTAACCTCTAACACTACTTGATACATTTGTTCAAGAGTGTTTATGTCCCTGGTAAGCAACTCTCTCCTAATGTCAAAACTGATGCCTATTTTAAATCGAGCAAGAGTGAGTACGGGATTCTCATCAATTCACAACGGGTCAAGTACTTTTCGAACTTCTCATGTATTCCGCCATACTCATGTAACCTTATCGAAGAGACTGTCATTCCTCAATCAACCTTAAGCGATAAGAGAAAGGGAGGTACTTATCATTAAGAGTTTCTTTCATTTCTCCTCAATGGATTATTGGGGGCTCACTGGTCCTCTCTTTATTTCGCTTAACGGTAGCCTAAAACCTCTTTACTTGGCTCACAAGCTTCAGCTTGGCGAATCAGACCCGACTCAAAATAGTGGTCCATATTCGCCAACCAATATAGAAAAGCTTTAGGATCCAAGTGGCCATCAAACGAAGGGGCATCTACTTTAACTCTTTTAAGGAGTTACGCATCTGGGTCATAGTGGTCTAAATGCCCCTCGCAGAGTAGGTGCATAGGTGTGCACCCATGACCAATTCCTTGGCCACCTCCATTCCTTGGTGTATCCTCCTGACCACCTACTTGAGATTGGGTATAACACCCGGCCTAACCAGAACAGTGTCCCGAGGCATCCACGTATGAATTGTCACAAGACCGCACGATTCGATCGCTCGTGTGAGGCTTACCACCAATAAATTAACCCGAGTTACGCCAGTAATGCGATCGAGTCTAATTATGTTTGGACTGAACGGGGGTCGTAGAGTCGGTCTGCTTATTTGTACTTAGTAATCGTCTGTACGGGCCGTGTGACACCTAAGGAAGGGCAAAAAAATCTAAAACTTTGGGAGGTCGTGGGCCTCACTGGGCTTATGATCCATCACGGACTATGAACTTAGACGATGCCTGGAAACAGAAAATTCACGCAATCCAGTCGGCACTTGCCAAGTGTGACTCGCCCTAGCCTTGGCCTAAAGTTTGAATTTTAAATCAAATGGCCCTCTTCTTAGAAAAGTGAATTAGGACATTTTAGCCATCGAATTTCTTCCAAATTTACACCGAAGGCTTAAGATATTTCCCTGCACTCGCCTATAAAATCTAAACCCCGATCGAGGAATGATGATTATTGATCGCAAATCGGACCCTTAAGATAAAACCCCGTGTTTGTTTGCCGTCAAACTTTACACAGCCCTTCATCAGGCAATGAGATACCTATCTTAAAAATTAGAGGGGTCAGGAGGCCATCAGGGCAGCCCTAACAGTCAGAAAGTGGGTCTCACAGGGCCATTTGAAGAATTAATAAAACCCAGGGTCGTCTGGCCAAAATCCAGGGTATAAAACCCTTAAACCCTCTCTCTCACTCACTCACTCACTCCCACAGCAAATGCCAACACAGAGAGAGAGAGAGTAGAAGGAGGAGGGGCCCAAGGGAGCTAAAACCTTGAGGAATCTCCTTACCTTTTCCCATAACCACTCGTTTAGGACCACGCCTCCACCGCCATTGAAGTGATTTGTCGTTGATTGAGAGGTAATCACCCAAATGTCCCCCAGATTTTTCGTAAGCTAGCCCCACATGTGTCTTAACATGCGGATTCTATTGACTCAGGACCTCGACGCATCAACCCGCGAGTCAGCACACTTAGGATGACTCCGCCAACCCTCAATAACCCCTAGGTGTAAACCATTTTCTATAGGTGGCCAATTATTAATCCTAGGATGAAGTAATGATTGTGGTTGCTGAAATTGTTGCGCATGTATGATTTGTCAGAATTTCGTTAATGAAATTTCCTTGTAGTTTGCCTAAACATACATAGGGAAATCAATGCTCGAATTCAAGTCAAATAGACTAGGCTGAATTGAACATCGCCTTCCTCCCTTAATTTTCCTTTTTTTCATGAATGATTGAAGTTGGATCATCACCAAATTTGATTAAACTTGAAAATTGTGTTGCATGTTTATCTATGCATCAGATTTTACTCGAATGTTCCCTGTTTGTTGCATGCATAACTGAATTTCCTGCAAATAAGAGTAACATGTGATTCTTTTCTTATTATTAGGAAATCTAACCCTATCTTCATGCATGTCTAGTTACTGTCATTAGAAGTAGTTCGTATTCCCTTTTTGGTACCTTGCAATCTATGCTATAATTAAATACATACTTCTAATTCTTTTGTAACTGAGAATAGTCCTTAATTGTCTTTAAATGTTATGAAATATTGCCCATTCTCTAGGCTGGCCAGTGAACTACAAGGCTGCGTGGGCAGCCCCCCTGGTCAGGCCGTCCCGTGGCCAAACTAACCAATTTGGGGCGATCACGAATGAACGACAGTAGTGGGACTACGTGGGATGCTTACACTCGATGTTAGGCGTTTTGTGTTCGCCCGAATTTGGACATATTGGTCAACTAAGTGACCAACCATGTTCGTTAACCATGTTTAGTCACGCTTGTTTAGAACCTGAATCACCCCACACCCTTGGACGCCCACTAACAACAATTAGAAAATGATCCACGAGTCTTGTGAACTGGACATGATGGAATTAGACACTATACCCGAACTATCGGCCTACACTAGGGTGACGAGCCTCCCCGTAGTAACCGCGAGTGAACCTACCTTCCTAGTACTCCTCGTGTGCATTTATTTGGAGTAAGGAACCCGATGGGATCAAGGAGCGCGGAGCCTAAGCCTCACAAACAAATGAGGGCATTTAAATCATCAAGGTATTCTAATATCCTCAACTTGCTAGATGAACGAACATAACTAAACACTCGGCTAATACGTCCATGATTATATCTCATTAGTTAGGTTAGTGAATCGGCAGTTGAGGTCGCTATGAGAGAATATTTGTCATACGCGAACGTCAGATGAAGTAGCTCGAGGGAGTGTTGTTGGTGAGGGCATGCATCATTCCATAATACATGCATATGCACTAACAAGAGTAGTTAAGTATTGATGTCTGTATATTTTTCATTAATTTCATCTGTGGAATCGATATTTTATATAACTCATTGCTAATGGCACCTACTGAGTTGATCACTCACTCTCACTTTGGGACAGTCTTTTAAAACACCAACCAGACCCTTCTTTAAATGCGGGTGTCGCGGAGCTCGACACGCTGGACCAGACGAGCATAGATGAGGAAGATGAGCTTTTTTACTTCCAGCTTTTGGGCGGATCTCCCTAGACTGCTTAGCATTGGCGATGGGCCGTTGGGAGAGGGGACAGTTGCACACCATTTTTTGACTTTATATTTTGTATATTTTGTTGGGGCAACGCCTCATGCGTCCCATATGATATTCCCTTTGTTAGATCTACACCTACTTAGCCGTGTTTATTTCAGTAACTTAGCTGTGGTTTGTGTTTCATGGTTCATTTGATCCCTCTATTGCTCATTTCGTTTGATTATACCCGAAATTAGTAGTCCTTAAGATATAAGTGACACCCAGGAACTTAAGAGTCGAGTATTGCTCGACCCCTAAATTTCAGGGCGTTACATTGGGCATCTTCCCCAATGATGGGGTTTGCTCGAGCAAAGGTCTCTAATTGGGTAATGCGCACATTAATCTATTCAAGGCGTTGGTTAATATGTTGTTCTAAATGCTTATCCAAATACTCAAATTGTCAGGTTAGGTTGTCCATTAATTCTTGTAATTGTTCCATGTTTAGTGTAGGGTGCAAACCAAAACCGCGACCAGTACATGTGGGCATACAACTATTCATCAACTCAAAGACCTCTAACACAATTATATGCGTCTAAATGAGACTAGATGATCCTATAAGACTTTATATGAGAGAAACTACACAACACTACCAAATTTCCCATAACCTATCTATCTAAAGAGTACCAACAAAAAATTTCAGCCAAAAGATTTGGGGATTTTCTAACAGCAGAAAATTTAGCAGCCCCTAATGTGAATGATGGGTCCTAAACAACCCCAGATGATGAAGTTAATGCAAATTAAACATAAGAAGACTAAACCCTAAACATGCAACGCATTCCCCTATGACAAATCTAAGCTCTGATACAAAATCTGATGTAGGACTTGGAAATTAAACATGATATATATATATATATATATATATATATAAAAGGCTTAAGATCATACTAAATTAGAAACAATCACACAAAATTTCACATTCCACATGAACTCAAACACTCAATCAAAGGGAAACTATGCAAGTCGAGGTCTGCACATGCTAGAATTGAATCAAAAAAAATTATAAAACAAATAATACTTAAAGGAGAGTAAATTCATCTACACATGCAGAGAAATATTTTTCCAATCCACGGGATTCACGAATTTCAATTCGAGAAACCTTAAGGGTTTAAAAAGGGCATGGAAATATGGATTTAGAACAATTTATGGTTAAGGTTAGGGAAATCAGGTGAGAAAGGAGAGAAAGAGAAAACCTGTAACCGATTCCACACGTGTGGATAGCTAACCTGCCTGACGCACATGCGCTGGTGGTAGCCTGCACATGTGTGGGGCCCATAAATAAAAAAAGGACAGCTTGGCCCTGGTCGGCCAGGGGTAGGCTACCTTTCCTCCAAGTTTCAGGCCAAACGAATGATCGATTTGATCACAGTGCTCCGCCGAAGTTTTAGCCCTCCTACAGGGCCAGATTCCGAAATTCTACTGTAGGGGGAGAATTGCTGCGGAAGGATGATTGAGTTGATGATTGGTTAGTCGTAGGAGATAGTGGATATTGATGGAAGGAGATAGGAGTGAATCGGAATGGGTCTGGCTTCGCACTACAGTAGTTAGCCCTTCGATGAAGGAAAAGTTTCGCACCCAATTAGATTTCCACAACTCGAAGAATTAGAGAAGTAGAAAAAATCAGAATTTTATTCATAATATTCAATGGAAAAAAATCTACAAAGGGTGTCTATTTATAATAAAAGCTTATACCCCAAAACTCTCACTATGCGCGTAACCTATTACTTAGAGATGAAGTAACTACAAACAACAACTAATCAAAACAATCTAAACAATCCATGATATTCCTAATAATAAAAATAACCTAAACCTAAATAGTCCATGATCATTTAGAATTGTAGGCCACGATCATGAGAATCCATAGTAGGATTCACATGACGATCAGGTTCACTCTAAAGAACCAAAACACAGTCCTCTACATAGTAAGTCCTCCTTAGATGTCGCCATCGATTCAAATCGACGGTGGGGTCCTCCCCGCGTATGTGTAGAGGAGGGCATGCATGTACACATGATATCCCTATCACACCTTGATATATGTGTCTTATCACTGCCATCCATCTATTTTTAAAGATCATTTTAATAGATATTAAAAAAGCGTGGAGATCATAGGCTTAAGTTGACCAAACCAAAGGAAGCAGTGATAATACTGACCCACCATTCAAATCTTACTAAGGCCCAACATGCTGGTTATTTGACATCCAACGTTATCGCAAGGATACATGGACATAGACAAAGGGAAAAGATAAATATCAGCTTCATTCGAAACTTTTGTGGCTTTCAAAAGGATTGGAGTGGCAGGCATTTAATCCCCACCGTTTCGTATGATGTGGTTCACTTGAGCATCCAAAATTGATTTTTCAAAATGGATGGACGGTAGGTATAAAACACATACATCATGGTGGGCCCCACAGAGCCCTTGATAGGACCGTCCATCTCTAGCTATTCCTGGTGGGGTGGTACCCAATCCCCACCCTTAAAATGATCTGAAAAATAGATGGCCATTGACCCTAGCGCAGAGATCTTCCTATACCGGGGGCTGTGGGGCCCGCAGAGATGTCCGTGACAAATCACATCCGTCCCATCTGTTTTTGCAAGACCACAATAGAAGAGTATAATGAAAATCATGCAGATCCAAAACTCATATGGGCCATGCCAAACGAAGCAATGGGGATTGAACGCCTGGGGATGGATGATCAGCTCCAGGACGGTTTCAACGGTGGACGTTTTTGTTTCCACTGTTTCGTTTTGTGTGGCCCACATTAGTTTTATATCTGCTTGATTTTTGGGTCTTCATGCTATTGTGGTCTTTAAAAACAGATGGACGGAGTGGATTTATCACTGACATCTATGTGGACCCCACACAGAACGGGCACGGGTATGTCTCTGTCCCCGGGGTCATATGCCATCATCCGCCACCGTTTTTCGGAACTCTCTCAAAGAAAGGAAGTTGGGGAAGGAGTCAGAAACCCTAGATTCTTCCTGCAAGAAACTCTTTTTCTTCTATTAAAATCGCCGGATTCTCCTTCTCCAAACCCACGTACGTCTCTCTCTGCACCGTCCAGCTGGTGGGCCGTACCCTCGATCGGTCACAGTTCAAAAGAGCACAAAGGTGCGGTTCCCACACCTCCATTCTTTTTGAAAAATTGCATGGAAGTGACTTCTCGCCCCAGCCCCATGAATTTCTCTGGCAGTTATGTCTGTAAGTGTTTTACGGGTGGATTTCTTCTCCCAGACACCACCTATAAGTCACTGATGTGTGACTTAATTGGATGTGTGGTGAAAGTAGAATTGGATAAGGGAAAAGATGAGAATTGAGAGATAAGGAAGAAATATTAGAAAAGAATAAGGAAGACGAAAATTGGGAGAGATAAGAGGGAAAACAAGCTTAAAGGACGATTGCTATTTCTCTCTGCCCCCAAGGGATTGCATTGCATTCTATTATATAATCATTACAATAAAACTCCAATTAAACAACAATAATTATAGAAAAGTAATTGGCAATTTAAAAGAATAATTAAAAGCATAAAGTTGAATTTGAAAATGAAAATTTCAAATTCAAATGGGAATTGAAGATTTGGCGCTCTTCTAATGAAATTAAGTTCTTTTCAAAAAAAAAAAAAAAACTTGCTAACAAAAAACAAACTAAAAAATATTTATTATAATTGAATTCAAAATTTTAAGTATATGAAAGAAAATGAAATATATTAACTTCCAAATAATTTTTGCATTAAAATTGCGATAATTTTGTGCTAAAATTGCATAAATTTTAAAACAGGTGAGAATATGAAATCGTCGTGATTGTTTAATTTGATCATTTTTTTATTTTTTTTCGTGAATATATGATGAGATTTTCAAAATCTTGGTGATTGTTGTCACAATGGGCCCACCTCAGCATGATTCTCATGGTGTGGCTGGTCTTTTCCACGACTCAAATGTTCTGCATGCATCACACTTTGGTGGGGAAAGATGGGGCTGTATGTGGAAGTGCATAGCAGTGCCTGCATATGATAATCTCTCAATCCTAATCCCAGAAGAGAAGAACAACAATGTCTGGCTGCTCAAAAACTGTATATGTTGGGATGCATTGTGGTGATCTTAGTTGTTCATCTGGTGGGCCCCATGTTGGATCAAAGGTTTGCCCAATTATCCTCCCAATAGATGATCCAAACAGCCCAATGTGACCTTGTAAGAATGTCAACCTTAGGTTGCAATTTTCAATTTTAGTTGGATGGCTAGGATCATCCAATATGGCATGTATTTGTGTGTGCTCCAATCATTGATGGCATCAGATAAATGTCTTAGTTACTGAAGGAGCATTGTAATTGTCGTTGCTATTTGCATGGAGCTTGGCTTTTGAAGTATGGTTGTCTGAGCATGAGATCAACAGCATAGGTCACTGAATGATTGTCAGTGTTGTTGTTTGCATGGACTTTGGTTTCTGAAGTATGAAAGTGTTAATATTAGAGAGTGGCTTTTACAGCTATGGCTTTGACGAATTTCATCCTCACTGTCGCCGGTGTTAGCGCTGTTGTCCTCCTCCTTCGGAGTGATGTCAAACAGTCCGCTACCATTTTCAGACGCAACATTCGTCAAATTCGGCAATGGCTTGAGGAAGAATCTGCTTCAACTAAGTAAGACCCCTTTTTCCATGTCCTTTCATTTCTTTCCATTTCAATGGTTCCACATGTTTGACCACTTTTACCTGGTAGAATCATATTGGCCCAATTCCTGAGCATCATGGGGGCATTCAACACATGTGCATTGGCCCATGGTTCAATGATGGAGACCATTAATCGAGTGGTCCTACTGTGGGTTGACCATACCCCAATACCCTTATTGAACAATCCTAACGATTCAATTGGTAACCTGAGAATGGACGGTTGGGACTAAAATGCATCAATGTTTCTTTCTTCTTCTTTCTTCTTCTTCTTCTTCTTCTTTTTTTTTTTTTTTTTTTTTTTTTTGAGAGAGAGAGAGAGAACGCAAAATTCATTGAAAGAAAAAAGGAGAAACAGAAAGGGGAGGGAGCTGGCCCGCTGAGGTAGCGGAAAAGCAGCCCTCTGAAGGAAAAAAGAAGAGAAAAAACTGAAAAAGAAAAACATAAGCTGACCCAACAAGAAATTGATAACTTAAGGGCCCAGAAATAGAAGATTACATCCCCTTAGGGAATCAACATAAGAAACCCATTCAGATATAGAGTTCTTACCTCTGCTTGCAACGATCTCAGCTAAGTTAGAGATATCTCTGAAACATCTACCATTCCTTTCTTCCCAAACGGACCACCAAATAGCCGGGAGTGCTATCCTCCAGATTGGAGTTCAGAGCTTGCCAATATGAACCCCATGCCAGGCCTTCAAAAGACAAGTTGAAGAATCTGAGAAGCACCAAGAGATGTTGAAGGGATTAAGGAGAAGGGACCAAATCTGGTAGATAAATGGGCAGTGAAAGAATAAATGATCAATTGTTTCTTCGACGGACATACAACAGAGACAGATATTAGGATCCCCCCCTCCTTTTTTTTAAGATTATTGATTGTGATCACCTTCCTGTTTCCCACCAGCCATCCAAAAACAATAATCTTAGGAGGGGCCGCGTACTTCCAGATGTGGGCAGTGGAGATTTGTTCTTCATAAATGGGGGCGGAAGCTACTTATCTGTAAAAAGACCTGACAGAGAACGTACCTGATTTATCGACTGTCCAAACTATATTATCATCTGAAGAATAGTTTGGCTTGAAGGTAGAAATTCTGGCGAGGAGAGACATAAACTCAGCAATCTCCCTTTCTTAGAGATTTCTTCTGCAAATCAGATTCCAGACAATATTTTCGCTTGATGAAGAAATACATTCAGAGACTGAAATGCCTTGGTTAGGGATGATACGAAAAATATTAGGAAATTCCGCTTTGAGAAGCGAGTCACCCGCCCATCTGTCTTCCCATAATCGCACTTTGTCTCCTTTACCAATCTGGAAAACAATGTTATTGAGCACTTATTTTTTCATAGCTAGAATGCCCCTCCATAGGACCGAGGCCCTATAGAGAGAAGAGTCTTTGGTCCACCAGCCCCCTGGAGATTGTCCATACTTGCATTTTATGATTTTGTTCCAAAGGAGATCCTTATCATATCCCAGTCTCCAAACCCACTTACCAAGAAGGGCCTTGTTCATGATCTTGAGGTCTAGAATCCCCACTCCTCCTGCCTAAGTGTGTTTGCAGACCTCTTTCCAGCTAACAAGATGGAATTTTCTATTTTCCTCTCTGCCATGCCATAGGAAGTCGCATCTAGATTTTTCCAGAGAAGCCAAGACCATCGCCGGACATCTGAACATGGACATAAAATATAGCGGAAGATTTGATAAAGCTGATTTGATTAGAGTGACCCGACCCCCAAGAGATAAGTATCTGCATTTCCAAGTGGAGAGGTATTTATCGAATCTATCAATAATCTTATCCCAGAGACTTTTTGGGGGTTTACCAATGCATAAAGGGAGGCCCACGAAAGACGTTGGAAGGCTGCCTGAAGAGCAGTTAAACAATTCTGCAAAGGAATCTATTTCGCCTTGTCCCATATTTACCTCGAAAATTTTAGATTTTGCCATGTTTACTCTCAGACCTAATACCACCTCGAAGCATCTGATTGTTGTACGAAGATTACCCACTGATTCCTAATCTGCTTTGCTGAAGAGAAGCGTGTCATCCGCAAATTGGACATGAGAAATCTGACTGTCCATGTCTTTGATTGTGATACCGTTGATGATGCCTGCTTGTTGGCCTCTGATTAGCATTCTGGAAAGAGCATCAACTACGATAAGGAAGAGGTAAGGCGATAATGGGTCACCTTGGCGAACCCCCCTGGAGCTTTTAAAGAATCCTCTTGGGGAACCATTCAGGAGAACAGAGAAATGGGCCAAGCCAACACATTCTCCCATCCACTTTATCCGTTTAGCACCAAACCCCAAGTGAAGATGTATTAGAGGAATCCAGGCATAGAATGGTCTTCGCTTTGGATCTGTGAGCGGAATTCAGGCATTCATAAGCGATCAAGGAGCTGTCCAGAATTTGTCTGCCCGGGATGAAAGCGCTTTGGTTCCCCGAGATTATTTTTCCTATCACCTTCTTTAAACGCGAAGCCAATACTTTCGCAAGGATCTTGTAGGGGCTCCCTATCAAGCTGATCGATCTGAAGTCTTTAAAGGAGGCAGCACCCGGGGATTTTGGGATTAAGGTGATGAAAGTGGCACCGAGGGCTTTTGAGAGGCGGCCCTTGTCAAAAAATTCATTGAAGAAGTCCATGATGTCCTTCAGCAACACTTCCCAGAAGAATTGGAAGAACATAATTGGGTAGCCATCAGGTCCAGGGGCCTTTTCTCCCCGCAAGTCGTCCACAGCGGCTTTTACTTCATCAACAGAGAAAGGGGCCTCTAGGGCTATGGCATCCAATTCTTCTAAACTGTCGAAATGAAGAAAATCCAAGGCAGGTCTTTTTTGGTTCTCTCCCCGAAGAAGGTTGCTGAAGTAATTAACTGATTTGGTCGCAATTTGATCTTTGTCGTCGATCATTATGCTGTCGATCCTGTTGAATCTAGCCCTTGCATTGGCTATACTATGGAAGAACTTTGTGTTTTTGTCTCCCTCCCTGATCCACTTTGAGTGAGATTATTGCTTCCATGAGTTTTCGTCCTGAAGCGCTCTAGTTGAGATATTTTGAATAATCTGAATTCTTTTGGTCAGTTGGTCGGTAGATGTGGATCCTTCTTCCATATTTGCATCGATATTCTGTAACTCCGAAAGCAGAGATTCCATTTCCTTATCTCTGTTGAGTTGATCTATAGCCTTCCATTCTTTGATCTTCTCCTTAAGAAGTTTCAGCTTACAGCTCAGCCTGTATCCTGCATAGCCTTCGACAACAAAACTAGACCACCATTCTTTAACCATTAGAGGGAAACCAGGAGATTTTAGCCAAGATAATTCAAACCCGAAGGGTTTAGGGCCCCAGTTCTAGTGATCAACTGAGAGCATAATCGGGCAGTGATCATCAGTGGTTCTCAGGAGGGCTGACTAAGATATGAATGGGAAGGAATCAGTCCAATCAGATGAGATTAGGAATCGGTCCAGTCTGGAGAGATTCGGGTTCAGTCTGCCATTGGTCCATGTGAATTTAGCACGGAGAAGAGGGAGATCCATGAGCTCCTGGTCATTGATCCAAGAGGAGAATCTGCACATAGCTGGAGAGACCCTGGACCGATGAGAATTTTCTTCTATATATATATATATATATATATATATATATATATATATATATATATATATATATATATATATATATATATATATATATATATATATATATCTTGTAATGTTGAAGTCCCCGGACAGACACCAAGGGCCAAGAAATCTGTTCCTGGCTGCAGAGAGTTCCAGCCAGAAGTCTTGTCTCCTGGCTTTAGAAGTAGGGCCATAAACTGAAGTTATGAGACAGCAGAAGTCATTGGAGAAAATTTTGAGAATAACCAAGACAGAAATCTTCTGACCAGCTGTTCTCCAAGGTCCAAGTAGCGGATTTCCACGTTCCACATGGAATTGGAAAAGAAAAAGGCCTAAGATTCGATTGCTAGGATCTTTGAAACAGGGAGATTTTTATTTATTTATAAATGAGGTCTTTATTCACTGAGGCCCGTTAATTAATCATTTGGATCACCAAATCATGTGCAGTTTGTAAAGATTGGGGACCTAAGCATGCCATTCTTATCCTAAGGCTCGGGACCCTTGTGTGTTCTTTATTTTCCGTGGATATAATTTTTATCATTTTTTAATAGTTCTGAGTGAACTTCCTATGGTGTGATTAGTGTTCCACGAGCAAGTTTAGTTGTTTTCTGGTTAAGGTGTGAGTTTGATTTTTATTGTATGGGTTTAGTTTGCAAATGGCAAAAGGTGTGAAGTTCATTCCTAGATTGAGTTCACTTCTTTCTTTTGTTTTTTTTGGTAAATTGAATATGGTCAAACAGTTTAATGTGAATTTGATTGTCAGCAAATGGGTTCCATTATTGTCTGTACTAAAAGTTGTGAATTTGATTTTTGTCCATTTTTTTCCTTGTTAATTGAAGATGGCTGAAGAGTTAAAGGTGAGAATTTGTGGTTTTGGTAAATGGTAAATAGGTCTAGTTATTCCTTTTTTTTCTGTGACTTGGAAATGGATGAGTACATTAAGGTGCTTTAGTGTTAGAATAAACAGACTATTGAGGAAATCCAGAAAGCAAGGCCATATTAATCAATCATCATCATAGCCTTGGTTCAGCTATTTTGGGCTGTCTTTACAAATCCTGTTTTGCTAATCATCAAGGTTTGAAACATGAACTCAGATTGCTTGGTAAAACTTCAATAGTCGGCTGCCTAACTTACATGTATGATCAGGCTGGGGACTAGCTGAAACGTTCTCTCAGGCTTCCTCTGGTCCTTAAGTAATGATTTTTTTTTCTTTGACATAAGACAAAGGTACTAACTACAATACAAGTAAAAGTAATGAGCATAGGTTTCTAGTGTGAAACACCAGCCTAGAGATGCCTTCCTCACCTTAAATATCTGTTGGGAAATAGTCCCCCTTTAACACTTAGCCAAGTATGCCTTAGCCTAATTTGATTCTCTTTTGAGAGCTATAATAAAGGTATTAAAAACCGATTACATCTGTTATGTAACAGTATGTTCACTCCCCAAGTGCAGGGTTGTGATGTAGTAATAACTCGGTAAGACCGAGGTCGAATCCCAAGGGACTGATACTTGTACGTTATCTGAAACTACTTAGAACTAGAACTAGACTAAGATGAATTCTAAGCTAATGAATTTGAGGGAATAATGGTGAATTATTAATCTAAAACGTAAGAGAAATCAGAGAAGGAAACTAGGGATTCAGAGGATCCACTTGTAGAGATCAGAGAGATCTTATGCCTGTTTCATGAATCATGGAATTTACCGAACTGCCATTGATCTAGTTTTCAAAGAGATGAAAGGTGTATGAATTAGAATGGATTCCATCACCAAACCATGCCCAGTAGACTATGATAAACAATAGAATTAAACTAATTTCCAACCAATCAACATGTATGAAGTTAGGAAGGGTACCGTCATCCGACCATGCCCAGGAGACTATGGTGAGCAACAGGGTTTCCTAACATCATAAACATGAAAAGGAAATAGAAATATTCAAAGCATCGCAGACCCATTGTAATTTCAGTCACAACAGACCATTAAGAACTAAAAATATTCTTAAAATAAAATTAAATCAAAATCAGTTCAATATTAAACAAAAGGCATAATTAAACGTCTCCCATCACGCTATAAGCTTCACCTCTTAGCCCTAGCTAAGAGGTTTAGCCTAACATGATCAGGTTAAATCTAAATAAATAAAGAGAAAAAGAAAAGGAAAATAAAATTTAAAAAAAAAAACAAAGAATCTCCCTCTCTCTCTCTTTCTTTCTCTACGTCCCCCTCCTCAGCCGTCCAAAGCTCTCTCCTTTTATAGGCAATGCAGACGGTGGAGTGGAGAACCGACTTGCTGGAGTTGGTTTAGAGTCGGACCGACTCTGGACATTGCAACGCGCGTAACAGGGCCTCCTGACTGACGCTGGACGTTGGTGGGACCCATTTCGTGGTACTGCTCGCAAGATCCAATCCATTCATTGGATTGTACACGAAATTTCAGCAGGATATGGTTGGATTTGAAATGTTATTGACGTGGCCAACAGTAGTAATTAAGCTGCAATCTGTGCAAGGCTGTCCGTTTGTAACCGCAGAAACCAGCACGTGTGCATGTATGACTGAAAACAGTCAGCATGGTTTTGATGAATTCGGGGCCCTCTACATGATGGACGGGTTGGATCAGATGTACGGGCCATGATGGTGGCCCACTAGCTTCCGCAAAACGGACAGCGTCCGAACGCTAACAGAGCTATTTTTCATGCTCTTTTCATTGGTTCAGTTTGGGTCCCGATCTCTCAAGGATGTGTAAGATGCTTTCTTAATGGTTATTATCTGATCTTGCCCATCGGGTCACTTATACATTGATCCAAGAGATGAATTTTGACGTGTATGGCTAATTTGTAATTCTCAGCCCATATATAAAGTTTCGAGCCAAACGGATGGTGGGAACCCTGTGATCTTGCAATCTAGACCAATTTCATGCCTCTTTAAAATAAACGGTTTGATTTTCTCGGATCCCTAGTGTATAAATCCGTTGATCTTAGTCCTCTAGAGTCCGTCCTTTGCTTTGGTGACTTCGGAGCGTCAAATCAACACTTTTAATACTCTTTTTCAGCCAACGCTCCTAATTACACCCTGTAACAAAAACACGATTAAAGTGGACCGTTAAGCAGTATCATGTTCGTAAATCTAGGTAGTAATTGGGGTCTAATATGCAATATTTGACCCTCAACACAACCCCCAACCAGCATTTTGCTAGTCCTGAGCAAAATATGCGAAAAATAAGTTGAGAATTACAGGACAATTTTTATGAACTCGAGTGATTTCTTGAAAAACAATTCAGACACGAGAAATCTAAGATTCATGAATGTTGGGAATTATTTTCTCCTGGACTCAGGCACACATTAAACTTCATAATCAAGTTCAAGGTATTAATCCGTCAATCAGAAAAATGCTAAACATTGAGTTCCATGGGTGTGTAGTGTAATTTCAACTTACCACTATTAAGAGGCTCAATCTTCAATTTCATGATATCATTGGTAACTAACAAAGAATTCATGACAACCAGCCTAAACCAAAACTTGCCTCACAGATCGTCTTTTCATTCCTTCAGCTTTTGATTTTTCCAGTAAAAGTAATGTCAAGAAGGGGAATCAAATCCTCACCTACAGGGAGCAAACCTATGGTGAAGACTATATACCCAACCCTTTTTCACATATCATTCATGGGGAATTAACTCCACACCTACAGGGAGCAAACCTACGGTGAAATTAGTCACCCAACTCTTTCCAACTGTTAATCGTAGGGAATCGAATCCACACTTACAGGGAGCAAACCCATGGTGAAGATTAATTGCCCAACCTGTTCAATTTTTATACCCTGATGGCAAGATATTTCAGGCTGGTTCCTTTCATGCTTAGTGATTACCAAATTAACCATTCAATATCAAACTGAAACCTTAATGTGAAAGCGAGATGTGACATGTGAAACCATGACTCAATCAATGTTTATATTTCTAATTATGGATTAACAATTCAAATTTAACTGTGAAATCGAATAGAAACTGAATCTAAGAGTCATAAATTATTAGCATAACGAATCTTAAAATTCTAAGTCAAGGATATCCATCAAAATCACTTCGAAATCATAGGAATTTTCAGAAAATTTTAAAAATTTTAAAAAATTTCACAAATTTTACTCAAGACCAAGAAAAACACTGATTAGGATACCTAATCTCCCACCCTCAACCAAAAATCTACATTGTCCTCAATGTAAAAGATCTAAACATATAATGCACACAGGACAACGAAAGTAAATGAGAAGTGATGGGAGGATAGTACCTGGATAACGAATCGAGAGAGATTTTTCAAGAAATCGCTGGGAGAGAGCAGGTTAGTACGAGAGAGAAAGCAGAACGAAATAACGAAAATAAAATCCTAAAAAGAAAATCCTACCTATACCACTTTCGCAGGTGCTCTCGATTGCATTTAGCGTATGCAACAAGCCTTTAAACCCTTAGGTTACCCCTAGTGGACGAGTTGTAGTCTCGTGAGGGTTTGCAGTAATGTTACCCACAAACATTGAATCGATCACAGAACTTAATCATGCCACAAGGTTCCTCTGCCGGCCAATATCTTGATAAGTTTCTCAGTAAGTTTCTCAATAGGATCATCCAAAAGCCCTTTTTGCAATAGGCTTGGATGCCCTGGAGCTTGACTTTCCAGAAAAACTTATTTACCTCATCAAAAATTTGTTTTTGATTCGCCTGAGGTATCCAAAGTATAAATGATTCACCTGTATCAGAAAAAATTTCAGAGTTAGTATCCCAGGGTGAATCAGAGACTACAGATAGATCAACTTGAGAAAAATTTTCAGGAAGCGGTGTAATCTCAAGATATTCCAAAGTAGCAGACTTCGGTTCAATTTCCAGCTCCTCCTCCCCTAATAGTAAACATTTAGGATCTGTGGAAGAAGGGGCTTCAGAGTAAGGGTTCTCTCGGTCAGTGCTGACTGCCGAGATGTTGTCTTACAAGGCATTCACTATGTCTCTTATCATGAGATCATTTGAATCTGCAAAGTATGCCATGCAATCATCAAAAGAGTTGGGACATTCTTCTGAGAGTGACTTATTTTCCACCTTGGAGCTCGTGATGATCTGATCAAGGAATCCATCATCCTTGAAAGTGGACGGATGTATGCTCTCTTGCTCCAGCCCTGCATAGACAGATTGAGGGTCAGTATGCGAAGCATTGATATGCAGACTCTGTTCATTGATATTACTCAGAAGAGGCATTGAATCGTCAACATTCAACAGTTCAGATGGTGGCCTCAACTGGGTGGTTTCAAATTCCAGAGTAATAGCGCGCAACTCGTCCATCTCCCGAATCATATCATCATTTAATTCAGGGGAGTGGTCCAAACATATCTCACAAGAGATAGAAGAGTCGGCTATAAGGAGCTCCCCCACTTTTAGATCAGACATGTCGGATGAGTGAAGTATCTCATTATGACTGTTCTCTTCGCGTACTTCGTGATCATTGACTTGGACCAAACTTGATATTAATTCCAGGGGAATTGTGGTTACACATTCAGGATCGTCATCCCAATACTCATCATATTTTGGTTCATTGCAGTGCACACTTGGGATGGAATCACTTTCCTCATATTCTTCACCTAGAATGAGTTGAGGTTTGCATACACTAACATCTTCTTCATCATTAAAATCTAGTGTGTCATGTGATTGAAGTGTGTCATCATCATTATATTTAAAAGACACCCATGTATCTTCACCATTCTTTCGAACAGTCATCGAGATCAACTCATCGGGAAATTGAACCACATGCTCATTAACGGAATCCAACTCCTCATTCCAAATTTCAGATTCTTTCAAAAGTGAATACAGATCACTCTCCTTGCATTGTATTTCTGGATTGAGTCGTGGCTGGGATGACCGAGCCTCCTCTATCCTATTAAGGCGCGCATTGAGTCTTTTCATTGTTTTTCTGAATTCCGCAAACCACTCCATGTTATGCTGAATTGAATTTTCCTGTATCGTTTCTGGTTGGATCTCAATGTTAGGGTATCCAAGATGATATTCCCTATAACATGTTGTTGGTTCATCTTCCCAGCTTTGATGTTTCCACTGGTTATAGTCATACTGATCATACATGGGAGAATATGATGGCTGATAATAATCCTCATTCCCATAATTACGATCGTATACAGCCCTATTAACCGATGGAAGATAACGTTCTACTCAGTTCTCAATGTCTGTTTGTGATGGAGAAAAATCTTGAGGTATACGTTGAATTCCACAACCCTCGGGCATTCCCCAATATCTCCTATCCATCTCAGCGTATGCACGTACCAACGATTCCATGGTAGAACCCTGACTCTGAGTCTAATCCTATAACAAAAGAAAAGTCCTATAGCAATATAGAAAGTAAGAGAAGAAGTTAGAAGGGTGTTACCAAATAAGAAGTTCTTATGTTAAGATCCTACAGAAAAAAACAAAACAAGTTAGTTTTTAAAACAGTTAGTCTAAGATTAGAAAATTTCTAAAAATCCTAATAGAGAAAAAATAAAGAAATTAGAAAAGATATCACCAAATTAGAAGTTTCTATCTCAGACTCCTACAAAACAGGAAGAATAGGTTAGTTTCTAGAAATTAGGAAAATAAAAATAAAAATCTACGGTTAAAATAATCCTAATCTTAATTAATCCCAAAACTAATTAATTTCAGAAAAACGTAGCCGACAGTCCCCGGCAACGGTGCCAAAAACTTGTTCACTCCCCAAGTGCAGGGTTGTGATGTAGTAATAACTCGGTAAGACCGAGGTCGAATCCCAAGGGACTGATACTTGTACGTTATCTGAAACTACTTAGAACTAGAACTAGACTAAGATGAATTCTAAGCTAATGAATTTGAGGGAATAATGGTGAATTATTAATCTAAAACGTAAGAGAAATCAGAGAAGGAAACTAGGGATTCAGAGGATCCACTTGTAGAGATCAGAGAGATCTTATGCCTGTTTCATGAATCATGGAATTTACCGAACTGCCATTGATCTAGTTTTCAAAGAGATGAAAGGTGTATGAATTAGAATGGATTCCATCACCAAACCATGCCCGGGAGACTATGATAAACAATATAATTAAACTAATTTCCAACCAATCAACATGTATGAAGTTAGGAAGGGTACCGTCATCCGACCATGCCCAGGAGACTATGGTGAATAACAGGGTTTCCTAACATCATAAACATGAAAAGGAAATAGAAATATTCAAAGCATCGCAGACCCATTGTAATTTCAGTCATAACAGACCATTAAGAACTAAAAATATTCTTAAAATAAAATTAAATCAAAATCAGTTCAATATTAAACAAAAGGCATAATTAAACGTCTCCCATCACGCTACAAGCTTCACCTCTTAGCCCTAGCTAAGAGGTTTAGCCTAACATGATCAGGCTAAATCTAAATAAATAAAGAGAAAAAGAAAAGGAAAAGAAAAGAAAATAAAAAAAACAAAGAATCTCCCTCTCTCTTTCTTTCTCTACGTCAGGCCAAGCTCCACGTCCCCCTCCTCAGCCGTCCAAAGCTCTCTCCTTTTATAGGCAATGCAAACGGTGGAGTGGAGAACCGACTTACTGGAGTTGGTTTAGAGTCGGACCGACTCTGGACATTGCAACGCGCGTAACAGGGCCTCCTGACTGACGCTGGACGTTGGTGGGACCCATTTCGTGGTACTGCTCGCAAGATCCAATCCATTCATTGGATTGTACACGAAATTTCAGCAGGATATGGTTGGATTTGAAATGTTATTGACGTGGCCAACAGTAGTAATTAAGCTGCAATCTGTGCAAGGCTGTCCGTTTGTAACCGCAGAAACCAGCACGTGTGCATGTATGACTGAAAACAGTCAGCATGGTTTTGATGAATTTGGGGCCCTCTACATGATGGACGGGTTGGATCAGATGTACGGGCCATGATGGTGGCCCACTAGCTTCCGCAAAACGGACAGCGTCCGGACGCTAACAGAGCCAATTTTCATGCTCTTTTCATTGGTTCAGTTTGGGTCCCGATCTCTCAAGGATGTGTAAGATGCTTTCTTAATGGTTATTATCTGATCTTGCCCATCGGGTCACTTATACATTGATCCAAGAGATGAATTTTGACGTGTACGGCTAATTTGTAATTCTCAGCCCATATGTGAAGTTTCGAGCCAAACGGATGGTGGGAACCCTGTGATCTTGCAATCTAGACCAATTTCATGCCTCTTTAACATAAACGGTTTGATTTTCTCGGATCCCTAGTGTATAAATCCGTTGATCTTAGTCCTCTAGAGTCCGTCCTTTGCTTTGGTGACTTCGGAGCGTCAAATCAACACTTTTAATACTCTTTTTCAGCCAACGCTCCTAATTACACCCTGTAACAAAAACACGATTAAAGTGGACCGTTAAGCAGTATCATGTTCATAAATCTAGGTAGTAATTGGGGTCTAATATGCAATATTTGACCCTCAACACAGTAGCAATGGGAACCATTACAGGTTACTGGGACATCACGGCCATTATGGAAAAGTAATGGGCCAATGGCCATTACGGCCATATCGTAACTATAATTACAGTGGTCGTTACGGCTACCATTATCTTTATTGAATACCTTGGCTAGAGTAAATGATTGTTCCTCGTAAGAGACAATGACTTCCAACACATCCTTCTGTTACTTGGTCTACAGGAAGGCATGTTGCATAATGAATGAGGTCCCCACCTTCTTTGTAGGATCGGAGTAGGTGACATAATGCTATCTTGACATAACTAGTCCAGGCCCAATGTGCCTAGGTAGCCAGCTTCCAATGAACTTTTGATTTTGTGGGCAATTAGGAATATGAAATGGATTATGGTTGACATTTCAACAATTGATGACACTTTATGCTCATCCATGGTGAAAGATAAATCTCTCAATCAGCTATCAAACTTGAAAACATAGCGTTTGATTGGCTTTGATAGTCATGAGAATTCAACTAATTATGGTGTTCTGTTCCCAGTAATAGAAATCCATTTTCTTTTTTTACTGCGAAAGATGACAAGGATGCTTCTACCTTTTTGGTTCATTATTAAATGGTGGAGTGTTGTGAACGTCTCAGATAGCATACTCACCAATGCATTTGGGGTGTATTTGGATGCGTTGTTAATTTGAATTGCAATTATTAGGATGGTAATGGGCAATATTCAGTTTCTTGTTAGGAGAGGTGATAAGGTAAGATTATGTGAAGACATTTGGTTGTACGACCAATGTCAGCAAATATCACTCTTTCTTTATCCCAAGATGCTAAAATGAACGATTGTTTTGAGATTATGGGGGGATCCATAGTCCGGAATATCTTGCTTGGACAAAAATATTCCGATGAGGAAATGAGAGGCTTCAGAAATCTCTTGTAAGTTCAATGAGCTTTTTATGGATCCTAATGCTGATTTGAAAATGGATGGATGGCGGATTATCATTTTCATCCAAGCCATTCTTCCATACAATTTGCTCATTTGATGTGGAGCCTAGTTCATGCACCTAGTTTTGGAATTTCTCGTTCTGCGTAGGGTTCGACTGTTTGCGTGTGCAGCCACTGCTAATAAAGTCCTTACGCTCGAAAATCTGGAAAAGGTGGAGCTGTCACTCCCAATACATGCATTTTGTGGAAGAAGGAAGAGACAATGAGACCATATGTTCTTTCCAAAAACAGAAAAGACAATGAAACCATATGTTCTTTCCAAAAAAAAAAGACATGAACCATATTTTAGTTTATTGTTCAATAGCCAGCATGTTTTACAATATCATCCTATAAGATTCAGTATCATCCAAGTTGTATCAATTTTGTTTTGTACCTCATCTGAGTAGGACTGAGTCGACACCAAGTCGGGCCAAGTCACCCCATTTATGTATGCAGGAGTTCTGTTTCAGACCGGTATAGATAAAAGCCGATAGAACTTGGACTATACCCTGTCGTATCTGACAATATTTTTAAACCATGGCTGAGTTGTTCTTTCTCCTTTTCTTGTAAAGGTGCCAATAGTGTGGCCCGTAAGCTCATTTGTGAGGAAGTATTGATAGGTTCACTCTCTGTGATCACTCATTTCCCCTTCGTAATCGATCTTCGTCTCTTTTTGTCAGCATTTGAAAAAAGAAAAGGAAAATTAGAACCACTAATCATAATTTCCTTGGGGCCTGTTTGAAAAGCAGGAATCTGGGGAGAAGAAAGGAATTCTTTATCATTATTTCCCAATGTACTATTGAGAAATGGATTCCAATGGATTCCATTTATAGTGGTATGTTTGATTTGCAAGTGGAAATCTCTGTTTTATCTCACAATGGTCACTGTAAAATTTGTGCTTGTGGATTGTACAAGTGGGAAAGTGCAGTGATATCATGGAATCCATGATTTTCTATGCAAGTCAAACTAGGGGAAACATTAATGATTACATTTTTCCTTCTTTTTATTCCTTGGATTCCCATGCATCAAAGAGGCCCTTAGCATCCATATTAAGTGTCTCCAACTTTGGATCGTGTTACTTTCAAGTTAGATTTGGAAGAAAAGTTACTGTAGTTCGAGAACGAGTCGCCGAGTCTCTTAACCATGTTTGGGAACTGTGGACACATCAATATTCTCATGAAACCATTGTTTTCATGCAATGATTCAATTTTCTGCCCTTGCATTGCTACTATGCTACGCTAGCGCATGTCTCTCTCAAATGCTGCGCATGAACTTGGGGTTGTGATCAGTTAATCATTTTACCATAAACATCTCTTAAGAACTCATCAGTGCGTTGTGATTGTTTTTTTTTAGGGCTGCAGAGAAGATGAAACCCAAGGAATTGGAATCTCAGGTCCCTGAGAAAGATGTTTCCAAAGACAAGCATTGAATTATCTTAGGCAGGTAGTTTGTAGTATTAACTTGCTGCTTTGCTTGTAAATCTTGAAACATCACCTTGGTCTAGAGCAGAGGAATTGTAGGATCTTCAACGCGAGGCAATTTCACATCTTACTTGGGTTATCAATTATGATTATTTTTTTCTTGATTGGAATATCTTAGCCCCAGAATCTTGGATCTCCCTTTAGTCAAATGTTGACTTTTGCTGAATCCCTTTTCTTAGATAAGAAACTCAAAGGTTATTGGCCATGGTGGGTCTTATATAATTCCTCTTGGGAGCAAGGTTTCAATTCTTGGACATTGACTTGTCTGGAGCATATAAACATTTCATGGGGTGACAGTTTTCAACCAACAAGACCATATGGACTCTGTTTCCTCTGGTTAAAATGTTAGTGCAGAATCATATGAGTGAATTAGAAGCTTGGTTTTCAAGGAGGATAGATGCTCCAAAAGAATCTTTTGTTTGGGTCAGTGACGTGCATTTCTTCGGTTTGGCAGATTTTGCACTAGTCAAAAGTTAGGATGGTTTCCATTTGCGAAGTGGTATTTTGAGATTCTTGTGACCGTTATTGTTTACAGATATATGTGTTACTCCTTTCTTTTCTTTGTTTTTTTTTTTTTCGTTTTTTTTTTAATTTCCTTTTCCCCTTCCTTTTTATGTCATCTGATCCCGTTGGGAAAAAGAAGCCAAGAGAGGAAATAGGCAACTATAGTAATTATGGTCATGATTTTATGTAATGATTACACAAAAAAAAAAAAACTACAAACAAACTGAGGTATGTTTTATGCATGCATTAGAAGTGGTCTATGGCATCACATTTACAATCTGATTAGTGGGGACGAAACAATCCATCGGATGGAGGCCGGCATTTGGGGACCAAAAAATGATAAGAATATAGGTTATCAGCCAGATCCATACCTCAACTGGCAGACTGAGTGGAGATACCTGGTTTCAACCCTTGAGGTCTTGGTATCGTTCCCTAGTGGGGTGGCTAACATGGAGTGTGTGTACTGACAAGCTAACCCAAAAAAAAAAAGGTTATCAGCAAGATAGGGCGGTACCTCCTGTTTTTATCATTAAGGCTTCTCTGTCTGGTAGAAGCCCAAAAATGAGTTCATCTCATTAGTTAACAGTTATTTGATATTGGAGATGTTGATTACGAATGCATACTGTGCTCATGTTACATAATTACTGTTTACTAAAATTAGATGAATTCATTTCTAGGTGTCTACCAAGCAATCTTGATTTCAATGGTCATGTTTAGATGTAACCTGGAATGAGAATTGAGTGTAATGAGCATAGGAACAGTGAAGATGGTATCATGATGTTCTCGTTCCAAGCAGCAGAAATATGATATGAGCTTGCATTCATTCTTCAGGTGCACCTGGACTGGATCGAGCTTGCATTCATTCTTTAGGTGTACCTGGACTGGATGGAGACTTGTCATCCTCATTTTTTTATTTTTATTTTTATTTTTATTTTTTGTAAGGCTCCTTCTTTGTTTAGTTTTAGCCCTGTTTGGTAGGCGCTTAAAAATGAGGTGATCTCATTTCAGTATGCTAAGCATAATGAGTAAACTTTGTGGGGACCATTGTGATTTATGTATTTTATCCACTCTGTCCATCCATTTTACCACATAATTTAAGGGCTTAAGCCTAAAAATGAAGCATATCGAAAGCTCAAGTGGACCACACCACAGGAAAGAGTGTGAATTAAACATCTACCACATGAGTTTTGGATCAAGCTGATATTTGTGTTTTCCTTTCATCCATGTCCATGTGATCTTATGAACAGGTTGGATGACCGATAAACATCACTGTGGGCCCTAGGAAGGTTTCAACTTGAAAATCATTACTGTTTCATGTGGTATGGGCCACTTGAGTTTTGGATATGCTTCGATTTTGGGTTCAACCCCCAAAATGAGCTGGAAAATTAGATGGTTGGCGTGGATAAACCTCATGTAATCACATTCACGGTGGGCTGGCACGATTAACGGATAGTCACTGATTATCTCATTTTAGGTAACAGTCTAATAGATAGTCAGTGTTAATATGAAAGTTCAAGATTTCTAATATATAATTACTGTTACTAAAATGAGATCCAACTCGTGTCGGCCTACACTTACACTTCATGTTAAGTTAGCACGCATCCCCCTCTTTCTTGCCTATGTGTCACTAACACAACATCCCAGCCGTTAAAATGGTTAGGGAGTCCCTGGTCACTTCAGATGAATGTGGACTGTTGTGTTTCAGGTATATCCCTGGTGGCATGACGTGGGCACACCATGATATATGTGTTTTATCTACGCCTAAAGCTAAGTGGACCACACCACAATAAACAATGGGAACGGTAAAGCTCACTACTGAAACCTTTATAGGGCCCACCGTGATGTTTACTTGCCATCCAACCCGTTCATAAGGTCACACAAAACATGGATGAAGGTAAAACACAAATATCAGCTTGACTCCAAAACTTGTGGCCCTCAAAAAGTTTAAACCATGGTTGATTCTTGTGGTGTGTGTGATCCACTTGAGCTCTGGATCTACCTAATTTTCAGGCTCATGCCCTAAAATGAGCTAACCAAAGGGTTGGATGGTGTAGAGAAAACTCATACATTACAGTGGACCTCATTAATCCTGGCACATGAACAGCGCTTGAGGGTTGAATTTTGCACATTTTCAGGTTTTAAAGATGGACTGTGGGACTTGTATTACGTTGGCAAATGTTTACTACAACAGAATAACAAGCCATGTAAATCTATAATGGAGGCAAGTTGGTGTAAGCTCTTTTTAAAAACGAAAAAAGGAGACAAAACCATAGACAAGAAACCTGCCAAAATGGACATTCAATCAATGGCCTAAAGTATGGATGGTCAAGATCATTTAAACAAAAAGAGGTCTAAGAAACAATTTGATCCATCTATTTGTTAGGGACCATTACGGATTGCTTATTATTCTAAAGAATCACTTTTTTTCAGGTAATCCTAACCTTCCATTCGTGACTTGAAAAAAGGATGGCTACAGAAAAATAGGGCCATATCAACAAATAGGTTGGACCATCCAATCAGTGTGATTTTAAAATGGTAGGCCATGAAATGTGTTCTATGGTTTGAGGGCTTCTATAGGTTGGACCAGGCCTGAGTTTAGGTCATTAAATAATTGGGCTGGATCTAGACTCAGATATGCCTAAATGCCCAAACAAGTAGGACTGTTGCCAGGACGAGCCCTATTTGTTTCCTCAGGCTGGACCTCTGAATTCCTTAGCTCATGAGCTGGACATGGACGTAGTTCAGCCCGTCCAATTTTGTGCATCCACTCGTCATGAATGAGCATGAGCCAAGAGAGGCAAACCCAGGTCCTAGCTTGACTAATATGCAGGTTGCTGCCTAAAAGGTCAATGCCAGTTACCTCCATGCACAAGAAAATTTTCTAATCATCATAACTGTTATCATGGCAGGAAGCCATGTGTACATACCATAGTACACTATAATGGCCATTATGGGGCGGTAAATGCCATTACGTAAAGGTAACAATGGCAAAGGTAATGATAATGGGATCGTAATGGCCATTATGCCCCCCATAAAAGCCGTAACAGCCCCATAACAATTCAGTATGAGGCCGATATAGGTTTTCTGAGTTTTTTTTTTTTTCAATAAAAAAAGAGACTGTACCAGCCATTATAACCCATACCGTAAAGGTAACAATGTTGGTCATTACAGTCACCATTACCGTTACAAAATACCTTGCAACATGCCATATCTTAACGCAGAGAGAATTAGCCTATGGTAGCTATCCAATCCTGCAAAATATTAAAACAATAATCTAAACTCAACCAGCAAAAAGCTCACAAATTAGGTCACTTTGATTTTCAGCCTTTAGCTGATCCATATAAGAACCCACTATATCGCCGATCCATATGGGGACTACAAGGTGTCCCTGCCCCTTTAAGATGAGACTATTCCCTATAGATGCAGGCAAGTACCTGCCGACCACGTGCATCGGATAATCCACAGTGAGGGGAATCGAACTCGAGTCAATGGGGAGCAAACCCACGACCGAAGCCATTTCCCCAAACTTGTGACAGGTTCAGGCAGCAACTTTTGTATTATCAATAAATAAAATATATGTGCTTCTTGTCTCTAACATCAAACTTCCAGACAAACTCAAAACTTTCTATCTAATGATCTTATAAACTCAACCTGTCTTTGCATTCACAATCAATTTTATATAAAGACATTGCATGGTAACTTAAACAACAAATACAATTAAAATGACTTCAATTGTCATCATTTTGCAGCTACAAACACATATCCACCAAATTGGCTGAAACAAAAATGTCCTCTGATAGAAAGATATGTAAAATGTACTTTTGTTGAGACCCTCTTCTGGTTAAACTATGAATGTGAGCAGTTAAATCTCACCCTTGATTGAATTCATGTTGATTTCTATATCTAAAATAAAAGAAAACATTGATTGAAAACTTCTCTTCTTTTTTCTTTTCAGGTGATCCACCATGTTGTCTCACCGTACGCATGTACATAAACTTGTTCACCATAGCTATTTATCTCTATGATCCATTCTATTGACTCCCATGCCTCCGCATTGTTTACTGTCCAAGCAGTGTGAGTGGCTGAGATTCGGACTGTATATTGGGTAGTTTTAATAGTAAATCAACCATAAAGAAGACATCACAGTGATGGGGTATGAATGGGCAGTAAAAGAGAAGCCAACAACTGCTCACATTCAATCAGAAGTTCATTGCTGAGAAGGTTAGGATAGTGTGCCACACAGTAAATGATGTAGAGGAATTGTTAGTCGTAGTTTCTAGCACAAAGTGGCATGGAAACCAGGCCATTGGCTTCAAGTATAATGCTAGGTAGCCTCCAAACAATGAAGAGTATCTGCATTACTGATTTCTTTAATATGGAAAATCATTGCAAATATGAAATGCAGATCTTAAACCGATGCAGGGAAGCCTTCATCATATTGTCAGCAACATTCTTTTGACGTTGTATTTATAAATTTATTCATGAAATATCTTGACTCTTGAAAGTGGAGAATCTCATTTCCCCAAGAAGTCCATCCAGCTGTCAGTTCTCTAGCGAAAAGTTCGATACACCTAGCAGGTTTGGGTCCTGGTATATAATCTGATAACATCTCTAGGAGGGTTAAGGGAAAATTATGGCGCATTTTCTTTCTCCATTATATTACCAAACTAGAAAAGGAGATGCCGCTATCAATGGGCTTGCGTATAAATATTATTCCAAGAAAGATCTTTCTATAATAAAGGGAGATGATATCAAATAATCACTACTAATAAACCAAATATATATCAAACAGTTAATTATGAAAGCTTAAAATATGTTATGCTAGTATGTCTTGTTGGGCTAAACTACTATGTGCATTTTCCAGCACTTCTTACATGGTATGAAGCTGGCAACTCGTATACATATTGCATACAAGTCCGTCATCCACAAGGACGCAGATCAGGTGGCCAACACCAACCCCAGCAGTGGTGTGTTGATGTGTGGGCCACTGTTGGGTACAATATGATGTGTGTTCTATATCCACACTGTCCATCAGTTTTTCCAGCTCATTTTAGGGCATGAACCCAAAAAATGAAGTAGATCTGAACCTCAAGTAGACCATATCACAGGAAAAGTGGAGATAATTACACGCACGATTGAAACCTTTCTAGGGCCCACCGTAATGTTTATTTTTCATCCAACCTGTTGATAAGGTCACTCAAAACAGGATGAAGGGAAAACACAAATATCAGGCTTATCCAAAACTTCTTTGGCCCCCAAAGTGTTTTTTATGGTGGGCATTCAATCACCATTGTTTCCAGTGGTGTGGTCCACTTGAGCTTCAGATTTGCTTCGTTTTTTGGGTCCAAGCCCTAAAATGACAGGACAAAACGGATGGATGGCATGGATATAAAACACATACATCACATTGGGCCCCACAGCACCCAATGCATCGACACACCACTGTTGGGGGTGTTGTTGGCAACACCACCTAATCCGCATTCCATCCACACCACCCAGACCATAGGCCCCATTGTGGACAGAGTACAGCTCAAAAATCACATAGGTTGGGCAATTGTTAATCCTTTGAAATCAGATGGTGAATTTAAAATGAAGATTTTTCTTTGACAAGTACATTTGATGCTCACCAATTACATTGATGGGATCACTACTCAGATTTCCAGGCCATACTCTATATGCAATGGGACTAAATTTGGGGGTTTGACGTGCATTTAACACGTCTACAGTGACCAAGAAAACACACATAGTAGTCTATCATGTTCATTTCAAAAGCCAAAGGCGCTGCAAGTAGAAGATATTTGAGTGGCCTCTTTCATCAATCAACAAACAGCAAGCAAACCATTTGAAAAGTAACTCATAAAGCAACCAAAGATTGAGATGAGTGGAAATGAAAAGGTTCATAAGTTAACCTCATATTGCAATGCTTGGTTAGGATAGGATACTTCCAAGTGGAGGCTTTCTTGAATGATGTCCAGGGATGCTAATGAGAACTTGATTACCAGGTAAAGGTTTATATGCTGGCTGATGTTCAGAATCCGTCCCCTGAGAAAAGCATCAAATGACGATCTAGCAAAATGCATTCTTGAAAGAACCAATAAGGCTACTCCTATCGGGATTGAGGAATTAGAGGATCCTCCAAGCGAGGATATGCACGGTATACTATAGTATTCAGCATGGGCAAGCAAGGCTCATGGTTTGGTGATCCAGACATGGTATGTTGGACCCCACCGGATAGAAACCATGCTTCCAAATATCCACAATAGGATAATTGTAACCATTTAATCGTGGCCTGGAAATGGATGTTTAAAGAGAGATACTACCACAGTCCACATTCAACTAGAAAGAAGCCTTATATTGGTGGCTAGGATCTTGCAATCTGGAATATTGGCATGGTCTATCCATGCTAGGCCACAGCCCAACAAAACAATGCCTGGACCATTGAACAATGGACCCCAAATGTACAAACAGAAAGCCTAAGTAACTTTGCATATCCTCCAATTGAGGATCAGAAGATTCCTCTTTGAGATTAGGTACACTAGCTACAATCTCAAAACTTGCCTTTCGATAGCTGTAGCCCAGAAGAAGGCATTCATATGGTCTGTGATGAAATAGGTCCAATTCACCAATCAGTGACCCATCCGCTTTCACCTGTGTGTTCAAAGACCGAAAGCCATCAGTCAGGAAAAAATAAGTGTTTCTGAAAATCGATATCAGAAACGGCATATATATGAGAGGCCAAAAATGCATTTCAATGAGACAAAACCTAGAATGTCTCTCTTCTTTCGCCAATGACTTGCTTTCTGCATATGTGACAAACCTATAAGAATCAAACATATATTAAGTAGGCCCTACCTTAGGTGGCACATATGCCAAGATTCACACAAACTGGACAATCTTAAACCTTAAAATGGAGGGTTTTTATTTTTTTTTTTTTTTTTTACGGAAAGATGAATGATCAAAGGAACCTTGGTTAATATTTTTTTATAACCATTTATTTTCTTTCCTACTTAGACTATTGATGAAGAAATATAGGGAGAGGAGAAAGGATCTCCACATGGTCTTTAATGACTTAGGGCAAGCATATGATAGGGTCCATATAGACTATAGAGTTAATCTGGTGGGTGTTGAGAAAGAAAGGAGTTTCAAGAAGATATATTGACATGATTAACGATGTGTATGAGGGAGCAGTAACAAATATGAGGACCACTATAGAAGAGAAGTGACTTCCCATTTACTGAAGACTTGCACTAGGGATCAGCATTAAGCCCGCACCTTTTCGCATTGGTTATCAATGAGTTAACGAGGCATTTGCAAGAAGAGATCCCATGGTGTATGTTGTTTGCAGATGACATAGTTTTAATTGGTAAGATGATGGAAGACATTAACACAAAGCTAGATTTATGGAGTGCTTTAGAATCTGAAGGATTTAAAACTAGTCGAACTAAAACGAAGTATATAAAAAATAATTTTAATAACAATAGGAGAGAAAACAAGGAATCAATTAAGATTGTTGACCAGGAAGTTTTCCAAAATGCCAGCTTCACATTAGGTCAATAATTCATGAGAGTATTGAGATTGAGAAGGATGATACCCATAGAATTCAAGATGAATAGACGAAATGGAGATGTGACTTTAGAGTTTTATGTAATTTTCATGTACCACTCAAACTGAAAGGAAAATTTTATAGATAGCTGTAAGACCAACCATGCTTTACGGGACAAAATGTTGGGTAGTTACGGAACAACATGTTCCTAGGATGAGTTTAGCTGAAATGAGGATGTTGAGGTGGATGAGTGGCAAGATGAAGAAGGATAGAACTAGAAATGAAAGCATTCAAGGGAATTTAAGAGTAGCTCCAATAGGTAATAAGACGATGGAAAGTAGACTTAGATGGTTTAGTTATGTGCAATGGAGACCAAGAACTGCGCTGGTTAAGAGCGAGTTAGTACAAGTTGAAGCCTCTAAAAAGGGCAATGGGAAGGCCCGAAAGGGCATGGAATATGGAGGTAGTAAGAAAAGACTTGATGACCTATGGCCTAACTGAAGGTGTGGCCCTTGATAGTGAAATAGCATAACAGGATTCATGTAGCCAGCCCCAATTAATTGAGATAAGGCTTAGCTGGTGCCGCTGATGACGAGCCATCTATTTTCTTTCCCCAGAAGTCTTCCAACAGAATGGTTGCCATTGTCAAATAGAGGTCAGTTTGGGGTATAACCATCCAAGGTGTAGCTTGCTTGATGCTTGATTCAAATCTTGATTTTCCATGTGTACAAAAGAGCAAGTCACTGATAAGTTAACTGAAAGAAGTGCCAAGCACCACAGCCTAGCACTATCAATAATAATAAGTTAAACTAGTCTTTTATTCATTATTTTTGCAAGCCTTACTTTCCAAGACCAAAACAACTGGAATCACCTTCAACCAGTACAAGAGAATCGCATTTGTGATGCCCCAGGCGGGGAAAAGTTCTTTCTCAACAAATACCCGTAACTTCTCTCTATTTGTCACCCACAAAGCCACAAGTGCTCCTCCTGTATGAGTGAGTTGCTTGACAGGGAGAGACAAAAAGTACCGATTAGGCAATGTTGGGTACCTGTAATGGATATGAAAATAGCAAAATGTCAATGCAACATAAGTTTCTACAGAATTAATAATTATTCTAAACGCAAGCTGTCATCACATAACACTAAAGTCCGAAAAAAAATGCACTGCTGGAAATTTAAAAGACTCAATTTGTAAATGAGTTCCAACTAGCAATATAGTTGAGACAATTTAATTCAAAATATGCCATGTCTTTTCTTTCTGTTTTTTTTTATACTTTGTGCATTGGAAAAAAAAAAAAAAACCCTCTAGTTTTGTGGGACAAAATTCTGGAAAGAATGGAGAGAATCTCTTCTTGGAAATTAAATGTGCTATCATTAGGGGGTAGACTTTATCTAATCAAGGCCTCTCTCTTGAATCTTCCGATATACTATTCAACTTATTTCATTGTCCGAAATCTGTTATTTTGAAATTTGACAATTTGCACAGGAAGTTCTTATGGCAGGGGAGCAACGCCTCTAGGAAATTTCCCCTTTTAAAATGGAAGGAAGTTTAAACCCCCTACAACGAAGGAGGAGCGGATATTAAGAACCTTGAAATTGTTAATAAAGCTCTCCTTGGAAAATGGATATGGAGGTTTGTGGTAGAGACGAACAACCTGTGGCACCAGATTATAGCTGCTAAATATGGCACCTCTCCCACGAGATGGTGGACGAATGAGTCTTCTTTGTATAGAGCTTCTTTTATTTGGAAATGCATCACTAAGATGGCCCCATCTGTTCTCAACAAGGTGTCCTACTCCCTTGGAAGTGGTAGCGGAATTAGGTTCTGGATGGACCTCTGGTGTGGTCCATCCACGCTGGTTGAATCCTTTCCAAGTCTCTTTGCTATTACCCCAAACCCTAACATTGTCATGGGAGATCGTTTTGTAGAAAATGAATTTGGATTCCCCATTTTAGAAGAAATCTATCAGACGCTGAAATCCAGGAGTATATTCTGCTTCTCTCTCGTTCGCAGGACTTCCATCCTTCTCCCTCTCAAGAGGACTCTATCTGTTGGAAGTTGTCTAGTTCAGATTTCTTTTCAGTCAGATTCTTCTACAAACGCGTTGTGGCCTCTGTAAATCCAACAACTTGTTACCACACAAGTGCGCTTTCATTCTATGGAGTGCCCCTGAAGGTGGCGGCTTTCAGATGGCTCGTCTAGAGGAACAAAATCTTAACTATCAACAACTTGAGAAAGAGAGGGATGGTGATCTCAAATGTGTGCCTCCAATGTCTAAAGGCGGAAGAATCTGTGGACCATCTCTTCATCCATTGCCAATTCTCTTCATACCTCTGGTGAAGTGTCTTTCGCTTGGTAGGAATGTCGTGGACAATGCTGACCTCCATAGACCAACTCTTCTTTAACTAGCATGCGGAGCCTGGAGGAGCTCTCGGAAAGAGAAAATGGAGAATTCTGTTGTTAGCCTTCTTCTGGCTGTGTGGGTGGAAAGAAACAATCAATGCATTAGGAATTAGAATATTTCTTCAATTGTTGTGTTCTCGAGGGTTCTAGTTTTGTTCCAGGATTGGATTGCCTTAACTCAACCTTTTTCTGTCATGGGGCTGGCTGTTGTATTTTTGTAGTTTTACGTGTCTCCCTTGTATAGTTTTCTTTCTTTTTTTTCCTTCTCTTTCCTTTTTTCTTTTCTTTTTTGTAGTGGTTGTGTCCGTGTTTTATAGCTTTAGTTTTGTTTTTTGTTGCTTTCTTTTTTAATAGTATCCTCATCTTTCAAAAGAAAAAAAAAAACTTAAAGAAAAGCCATGACAGGTTTTGAAATTTAACTGCCACAACCATATTGGAACATATTTACAAGAAATTGCAATGTCTATTTTTCTACCAAAATAGACCTTTCTGACTACAACAACAAATGCAGATAAATAATAAGGAAATCAAAAGTGTTGGATAATCTATTTAAGCCTAAAGGAAGCCAATCATGCACTATAAATGAAGCCAAAATAGCTGTAACAATTCTTTAAGTTTAAATGACGTCTACATAGAAGGAAGACGTTGATTACATACACAGATTTCTGATGTGCACTTCCGTTTTCCCACGGTGGATCGATGACGATAAGGTTGAAGCCATCAGCAGACTGAACTGCAGAAAGAATTAATGGACATAACATAAAGGCTTGAAGTAGCGGTAACTCTTTACATTATCTATTACATGTGAACAAAGAGATGGAGAAAAGAAATGCCAACAGCATATTGTAGAAAGACATGACTCCTAAAAGCAATCAAGTCAACATGAAAACTAAAGTCAAAAGTGCAAGAATTACCAGGAATCAGCTCGTGAATATGTCCCAAGTCAGACTTTTCACATGATACAAAACAGCACAACATAAAAAGAATTAGATGCCATCAAAATGACAAAAATCATCTGACAATTAATAATTCTATGCAGCAAAAGCTCATTGTTAATTACAACAGAGAGCTCTAACAGGCAGATAGCAGAAACTAATCTCATGGGGGTGGGAAAAAACAAACCGATCTATGAATAAATTGAGCAAGGATTATGTACCAAAAACCATCATTAGTATCTAGTTATTTACAATCGTTTAAATCAACTTGGAAGTCGATGATACAAGTTAATTCCATACCATGTGGAAGCAGCTTTTTCTAGGTATTATGTACCAATGGCTGAGAAATTCAGCCACCTTATCATCGCTGCTCTCATTGACAATTAAGTTATTAAATGCTTGAACCACCATCCCTTCACCACATTGGACAAGCTGCATACCTAAGAAACCAGTATGATAATGAAGTCATTGGAAAGCCTATATTCAACTTACAAAGCTTTATAATGCAACAAGGGAAAGGTAAAAACATATAGGATGAGATTTTGCATGTACAAGTACCAGCAATTGCATGGTTACCGTAGATATGTGAAGTACTGTAGAAACCCCGATTTCACATGAGCTTGTTATGACATTCTATCCCCAATTTGTGGCTAATTCAGTATGATGACACAAATTTGAGCCCAAGTGAAATCCTAGGTCAAAATCCTAAGCCCAATAAGAAGTTACCAAACTTTAATGAACTTAACACCTCCATCCTTTAAGCCAACAACTCTTTACCACTCAAAACCTGGCCTTTGTGTAAGACAAATATCCTGTTGAGGCAAGTATCCTTTTATTTTGAGCCTATTGAATTCCAATTTTCTTTTTTATAAAAGAGGAAATGCAATAGCTTAATTCAAATATCTAAAAGTTCAGGTTTTAGTGGCACCTATTAGGAAAGAAACTTATGCTACCACTAGCCAGTAAAGGACCCGACGCCCGTTAAGCCTGCATGTATCTCATAGGTTAATTTCATCACTTGTTCTTCCTGAAATCTAGAAACATACAGAGCTCATATCTGCATCTACGTTAACCAATTTGGCTTCCAATGACTCAAGATCAATTGTCTATAGTGACACAAAGGGGGGGGAGATGAAAAAACAAGAGAATACACTGACATGCATCATTCCATTAGTAAGGAGTAACCAAAATCTCTAACGATTTCTAGTTTCCCAAGTTGAGGCAGTAACCTTTATCATCAATGTGATTATCATCTGCACAGCAATAAAGGGACATCTCATATAAAGGTGCCTGCCAAGTGCACACAAGGTCAACAAAAGATGGTTCAATGTCTTTCCCTACAAGTGATGAATCTTTGTTTCCAACCGAACCACATCCATCTCTTTTTAGATTGCAAAGAAAAGACAAAAGGTCGTTGGCTACAAGAAATTCTGCATGTGCCCTCAGTAAGAAAGGCCTTGCTTCCTGCTAAGAAAATACACAAATCAATTTGATGTCCTTGGTAGTAATACAGCATTAATATAATAACCTTAGGCTCCTTTTAGATGCACACGTGAAGTTGCGAACATTCAGTTTAATCAAGATATCATGACAAAATTAATAATTGTTTCCTAGCATTTGTAATGACCAGCAGCCCTCATATTGCAGTTGCATACTTCAAATCTGAAGTGAAAGAAACATAATTGTGATTTGGATTGCAGTTACTCGGTAAGAATGCCAAGTACAATTTGGTTAGCTCAGCCTTACGAGGCTAATTATTGCGCAGTTCAATTTGACAGGCATTAAAACAAACCCTTAAGGAAGATAAATAGAACCTTCCGATTAGAGGTCCCGGGATCGGTTGCGGTCCGATTAGAGGTCCCAAGATCGGTTGCGGTCCGATTAGAGGTCCCAAGATCGGTTGCGGTCCAATAATAGGTCCCAGGAACGATTATAGTCCAATTATTGGTGCCAAGAACGATTACGGTCCAATTATAGGTCCCGGGAATGATTACGGTGCGATTACAGGTCCCGGGAACGATCACGGTCTGATTCAGCCTTACAGAGTTAATTATTGCACAGTTCAATTTGATAGGCATTAAAACAACCCTTAAGGAAGATAAATAGATAAACAAGATGTTACAGTAGCATGTTGCAGAGGTCACGTGAAACGAGAGAGGAAAAAAAAAGTAATAAATGAATCTCACAAGCATCAAACCCAATGGGGGAAGGAGTAAATATGGATTTTCAGGAAAGCATTACGGTCATTTATATGGGATGCTTGGCTCACTGAAAATGGTCAATGCAGTTATTGTTAATTCAATATGAATCTGAATTAGTGATTTTCTCAAAAATAAAGTACGATTTCTCCAAGAACTTAGTTGCTTTGAAGAGCTACATCTAGATTACATTTGTCATGGCATGCTAAATTCTGGCAGCTTAATATGCGTAGCATATTTGCACCCAAATCCAAGAAATCAAAATAACTTGCCCCAATGTGGATGGAGAATGAGAAGAAAATAACACTGATTAGACAATCTTAACCATTTTTCCACCAGTTCAATTTGGACATTGCCATTCAGCCATTTGCATTTGTGACCATCTATTAGGAAGCCAATAATAAGATGGTTAGAACCGTCTAGTGTTAAAAAAGGGGAAGATTCAAGGCTATCAATCACTCAATCCAAGGTTTTGAATATTGACTTCAAGGGCAGCAGGCCATATGTGGATCTGTATCGGCCCATAACCCATAATGCTCAAATCATTTGGCATTTTTGTTATATGCACACTACTTAAAATTTAGAGTATATTAAATTTAATGTCTATACATAGATTCAAGAAAAATAATAAAATTACATAATTACCAAAATGTTCACCAAAATGGTCCACTTTTTTTTTTTTTTTCTGGGAAGGCAAGCAAGAATGCTATTACCATTCAAAGGGGCCAAATCTGATTACAATCAGCAAAGAGGAGACCAGGAACCAAGGCGACAACACTTTGCTTTGTTTCATCAAACCCGCGTGTGCTTTGACCTCCAAAATAATCCCTACATCTAGTCAAAAAGGGTTTTTAAGTTTCTTCTAAGGTTGAAACAAAAGAGAGAAAAAAAAAAGTTGAAAAAAAGGCTTTTATATGTGTGTCAGCCCAAAACCGGTACAGGTTGGGCGTATCGGTATCACCTATTCTTGGATTGGACTGTTTCACTCCCTTTCAAGCATCAGCATTGGCCGATACATGTCTGTGTCTCAGATACAATATAGATATTTGGGACCATGACTCAATCTGTCTGTACCTGTGGCACAAGTGTTTTAGATCTGCATCACTCATCCATTCACCCATACTCAAACGGTAAAACTCAAAGCAACAAGATGATCCCAGCTGCCGATGGAGTTTGTCATCGAGTGTTGTATTGTTAGTTGGACGCTAACCACCCAAATGCAATCACCATAATTTGATACATCAGCAGCAAGGATCACCAAACCAGACTGAGTTTCATGGTAAACCCCATCCAATGTAGAGGCCAACAGATGAACGGTCCAAATTAACCAATTCAGATACTATGTTCACCATCGGATACTTCTCAAATTAAGAAACCTAAATTTCATTAACTTTTCTCTAATTAAGAAACCTAAATTTAGAGGCCGTTTGGATGCCTGTAACTTATGTAAAATGTAAGAAAGTTATAGGTAAATTTGTAACATGTCACTTTCTTACTGGAGAAAGCTGAGAAAATCTCACAGGCAGTGACTCTCTCTCTCCGATCGTCTCGGCCTCTCTCCCTCTTTCCTCTCTAGGCAGGGGTTTCAAATCCCCCCCCCCCCCCCCCCCCCCGCGTCGCAATGTAAGAACACATAAATATTAGCATGATTCAATACTTTTGTGGCCCCACGAATGTTTCAACGGTGGGCGTTCATCTGAATCCGTTTCCTGCGTGTGGCCCACTTGAGTTTTGGATCTGCCTAATTTTTTGGTCCATGTACTAACATGATCTAGCAAAACAGATGGATGGGATGGATTTCTCACAAACATCAAACTGGGCCCCACCTAGTTGTTGCAGACAATCCACGTCCATTGAAAAGGGGTAGTCCGATTCAGTGAGATCGTGACAGTGGGGCCCATTGTCATCTACTATATGCTCAATCCACGTTGTCCATCAATTTTTCTAGTTGATTTTAGCGCTTGGGCCCAAAAAACATGACGGTCCAGTCATCATATGGCCCACAATGTCCAAAACATATTGGATCATTTTTTAGCCCGCCATTGTGATCTTAAGTGATTTCTTTGAGGAGTGTTTCTGTTTTTCTTGCTTGCTAATTTTCTTGTGATCATATGTCGATTGGACCTACTATTGAAAATTATCTTGACTGCCCATATTAGTGGCCATTGATCAACTGGTTCATATTTTTCAGATAGGAAGTGATGTTTGCATGATAGCCCATTCTGAAATGTGTGCATCTAAATTGTTACAGCCCATTCATGGTTCATATGTGCATGATGCTTGCATTGATCAAATGGTTCATATTTCTCTTCGCTTCGATGTTGCTTTTAATTTCTTGCACATTTTAGGTATTTCGAATACGTGAGCCCACTTGATGATTAGTTTAGCCTAAGAATTGGCTCAACTATTCATCTAAATAGGCTCAACAAAATTGCATACTTTTATCCAAGCTTTCTTATGTGTCAATCTGATTTTTAAATTATTCTTTACCAGTAACTATAAGTAGCTTATAGCTTACATCCAAACAAGATGACTTGTAACTTACTTTCACTTGTATGTAAGTTACGTACAACTTAAAAGACTTATAGGCATCCAAACGCGCCCTAATTGGTTTTTTATTTTTATTAACATTAATACAAATTTTCTATAAGTAATACATGCATCCAATAATCTCCAAAAAAAAATAAATCCAAATAGCATCAAATTCCTTCCCTGACAAAAGCAATTTCAGAATAACACCCAAAAAAATAAAGAACAATCCAAAATTCCATTCATTTTATAAATAGAAACCTCAGTTATGTTAATCTTCATAAAAATACATTGAGGGCCCGTTTGGATTCATGAAAAGCATGAGCAAGTAAATATTAAATAGTGTTTCTTGGGAAACCTTATTTCCAAGAAATTGTGGGAAAAGAAATATTCATTTCCCTCAGTTTGTTTTTCAACAATATTTTGGTTAAAAATTAAGGATCTATTTTCAAGTTTTCTGTTTGGCAAAACCAAAAAAAAAAAAAAAAAATTCTTGGAAAAGTTTTTAGGTAGTTACTAGCATGTGCTAAATTAGCACATGTGAGATGCTTAGAGATGAACAGTGGCACATGTGACATATATGGCATATGTGGACCTATGATACATATGAGGTGCATGAAGTTGTATAGTGGCACGTGGCACAAGACACACTGGCACATTTGACATGTGGGCGCTAAAGCTAGATGACAGCTCTTGTGCACATCGGCACCATTGGTGCGTGGCATATTTGGAGGATTGAAGACAGACAGTGGCATGTGTGACAGATTAGTGCATGTGGGACATTTTGCTCGTGTGGGGCACAAGTAAGATGCATTATGTGCACATGTGGGGCACAAGAGAAGATGGATGGGGATACACGTGGCACGTTAGCACATTGGAGGCTTTTTACACGTGGAGCACAATATAAGATGGATGGTAGAACATGTAGCACAGTGGAATGTGTGAGGCATGACTAAAGATAGACAATGTCTCATTTGGCACAATGTAGCGCATGTGAGGTAATTGAACTTGGATGGTGGCGTATTTGGGCTTTAACCTTTGAGAAACCAATTTTTCTTCCACCATGGGAAAATGCATTTCTTATTAGTGGAGGTGAGAAAATAAATTTTTTTTCTAACAAAGATAGAAAGTAGTAGCAAAGATAGACAGTAGGAAATAGTATTTCCCACAAAGAAAGGCTTAAAAAACAAAAAAAAAGTGAGTTTCATGGGAAACCCTGTTTCCTTTCCCTTAATTTCCATGAATCCAAACAGGCCATTAAAAAAAATTAAAAAATGAAAAAACTCAAATAATGTTAAATTTCTTCATCGGAGGAAATTCACTCTACTATATAAAAAATAAAAAGGAGAGGATGAAATGACAACTCGCCCGGTGACGTTTCTCGGCGGAAATTTCCCTTTCATTGAGTTCGTGAATTCTCCTCTTCCGTTTCTTTCTTCTTGCGCTGCTTCCGGACGAAACCCTAACCGCATCTCTGCCCTCTTCCTTTAGAGAGGAATCGCAGAAGCGAGAGTAATACGCAGAGGGAGAGATCTTAAAACGGGTGTAGGAATCGTTGAGAACTCGAACAGGATCCATGAAAATCGCACTCTGGCTCGGAAATCGATAGATACCCGATTCCAAGAACGAAGACAGCTCGGAGGCGACTTCATCTCCCGCCATTTCCTTTCTTTGAAAGGGATTTTGGGTTTTCAGCGGCAGAGGGATGATATGTTGTGCGTGACGGATGATATGTGTGCAGCATTAAAACTTCGAATATGGGCCCACCTTAATCTATGTGCCTTACATCCACGCCGTCCATCCGTTTTTACAGATCTTTTTGAGGTGTGATCCAAAAACGAAGCTGATCCAAAATTGAGGTGGACCGTACCACTGGAAACAGTGGTGATTGACCATTAAAACTTTATGTGGACCACAACAATGCCCTAATATGAATATTCCTCTTTGATAAAATGAATGAGCTTTTCTCATGGAAATCTGGATCCTCTGTTTGCCTGAAATTGAAATTTCTTATTTTACTGCGTTGTAATTGGGGCACATCATCACTAACCACAGCATGATGATGATGTAGCCCAATCACATAAAATTCTTGTTCATAACAAACAGGATGTGGCCTATCATCAAGTTTATTGCATTTGGAAATGACATATTGACAGATATAATAAAGCAATCTATGCCCAATACTCTATCAAATCTAAAATAAAGCACATATTGCTTAATTGCACTGCTCCTTTGTAAGCCAAAGCTTTGTAGGGTTGCCATGATATTCCTTTGTATTTATTTCATTTATTCGTTTAGTAAGGTAAAAAGGCTTGGATGAGATGGATGGCTTGAGTGGACACCCACTCTTGCCCCTCTCGATCTTCTCTCGTACCTGCACTTTCACTCTTATTCGTAAGTAGAGAATTTTATTTCTCTCCTTACAACAAGTGTTTTTTTTTTTGGCAAATGGATGGGGTGGCATGTATTTATAGATGAGGTCATGATATTTGTGATTTTTTTTAGAATTTTAAGGGCATAAGTGTCATGTGTAGAGGTTTGATTGGTAGAAGGACACATGACTTCTTGAGTTAGTTTGATAAGTGATGAGCTATGGAGGATCACCACGTTTGGTAGAGAAAATATTCATTTTATCCTTGGTGCAGCAACTTGATTACCACCCAGCCATCGAGTCTCTCTCAAAACTAACTTAACAATCTTAGAGCTCTATGCACAGAGTATGGAATGACGTTGATAAGGGTATTGAAAATTAGTGGTTTTTGAAAAATAAAAAGAGAAAATTTCAAAATTTCAAAATTTCAAAATTTTTCCGCCAAAACGTTTTTTTAAAAATTTCAAATCTAAAAGTGTGGTGTGTGCTTTGTCCCACATTAGAAATGATTAAAATCTTTTTGTGGTTTATATGTGGACTTGTGAAGAGCATTCTTACTTGAAGTTTTTGAAGGAGGTGATACTCCAGTTACACATTGGAACACATACACTTGTGCACTCGAACGTTGGCAGTGTGGCTGTAGTAGCGCACTTCGCACGTGCGCATCGTGTCGCTCCCTCACAACCTTACGTGAACCGGTGTAATGGGTCTAGTAAGAGCCTTAAGGCAGTGTGGATCTGAAAATCCAAAATGAACTTGTGTTTTATAGGTAACTGAGAATGGTCGGATATTAAATCCAAAACATCCTGCCATTTTCAAAAATGAATAGCTACCTTGAAAGCCACAACGGTTCGAAAACGAACTGGACAGGATGATCCAATGGTTAGATTTTCTGATATAACGACCAGAAACGTCTAGGATTAATGGACAACTGTCAAAAATATTTTTCAAATGTACTAGACCATTGAATACCACACAGCAACGGTGTTATACTTGATGCCTATATAAACTGGACCATTCCAGTCCGATTTCATCATCTCAACACACCTCTCTCCCTTAAATCAGATACAAAACAAATCTCCATCATAGAATACTTTGTTCATCTCTACCGTATAAGTCTGTCAGAAGAGATCTGCGGTGTTAAAACTGTTCCACAGTGGACCTATCGTGATTGTTGCGCGCTGGATCCATATAAGGCTTGTCTTATCCTAGAAGCAATTCGCCTGTAACCCATCAGCAGTTGATAAGGGGGCGAATCACGCTTTAAGGACAGCGTATTTTATACGTGATTCAGCCTAGTGAAATATATTTTTTCAATTTAATTTTATTTTTTTGGTCTTTATTCCCAACAAAGGGGCGACAATCTTCACAAAATTTCATATTTGATTGTATCTATACACTGTGACAATCTTCAGTGGGCCCTGACCTATCAGATGGGTGTTGGTAACAATCAAATTGCTGCCTGGAATGAGTTTTGTACCTTGAAGTCTAATGATGAGTTTAGGTGGCCTTGCAGGCTCCTCGTGCCTTATCAGAGGTTGGGTTATGGGTTTGCCAAATAGGGTTGGTGATTAGGATTCTAAATGTGGCTTCCAGAAAACTAGTTTTCTAAGGGCTTCTAGTTTTTTGTTAGCCATCGATTCTGGTTCAAGACGGGTGTACGGTTTATTAGAATAGGATAACTACAGTAGGTCTACCGGACAAAAATTTACCACAGACGTTAGAGGGAGGTACTAAAAAGCTCTATGAGCCCATCATGATGCTTATGTGTCATCCACTCCCTTCCATCGATTACACCAACTTATGTTAGGACATGAGCTTAAACAAATCGAAAAAGGATACAAGTTGCGTGTAACCCATGTGACCCAATGCTCTGTGTGGCATCCACTTCACTCATCGATTTCGCTAAGTCATTTTAGGATGTGAGCTCAAAAGTGAGGTATATATAAAACTTAAGTATGCTGCACCACATGAAACAATGGAGATTGAATGCCTTGTAAAACATTACGTGGATTTGAAAGCATTGATCAGTGCATCGAGGATGGGGATCTGATAAACTGTATATATTTGTACTTAGTTGAGAGACCATTGTTGAAAGTTGATTGTCGTTGGTCTTCCGCACCTTACACCCTTAAAGAAACATCGGAATGGGAATAAAATGCTACAGACCCATGTAGTTGTGGGACCCAACCAAGTTTAAATACACATGGAGGAGTTTGAAACCCATCATAACTCTTCCCATTTGAGGCTCCACACTATTTTAGCATTTCCAATCCAATTAAAAGATTATGTGTGTAACACATGAAATCTTTCATATCTTTTATTCATTTAATTTATTATTGTTATTATTATTTATTTTTATTGCATATAAACTTAAAATAATCAAATTGGATTACATATAACCTTTAAACAATCAAAGGGAATTCATATTTAGTTTACATGCCTTTTAGATAAGGGCAAGGATTTAAATAAAATTTTATGGGAAAAAACTTGAAAAATAACAAGGTAATTAGAGGAATTTGCTCACTAAATTAGAAAGATTGAACTATTAATTTTGGCATCCGTCAGTTTTTACATAGTTTGTTAGCTTATTGTCTCATTTGATATAACTTGTAAGAGCTGAAGGTTTAAATTTTTAAATAAATTTTCATGGAAATAAACTCATCATTCACTATATTTGATCACATTCTTAACAAGTTTAGGTTCATAGTTAAGTAACTATTAAGACTCAAATATTGTATAATTTTTCTCATTTATCTCTTGGTTTTATGAACATAAATCATCTTAATATTTTATTTTACTCATGCATGTGTTACAAGGTGAGTTCAAGTGCTTAGATTGAAAAAGGGTGCTAAAAACCATGAATTTTATACTCAAGATTTACCAAGAAAATGATTGGATCTTATGAGACCAATATTGAAGCATTCACATGCCAAATATCCAAGAAAATCAAATGACGAATGAAGAGAATTGACGATTTGAAGTGATGAATCCTGAAATCATCCTGAAAAAGTGTATTTTGAAGCTGTGAAGTTTATCTTGAAAAACTGCGCAGCAGGAAGTCTGTTTTAAACGAACTAAGCAGTGAGAAGTCTATTTTGAAAAAATACATATATTTGATGCGGTTTTTAGGATTTTCAACTTTGTATGAAAATTGGAGTTTCTTACTTATAAATAGGGCTTCCTAGGGCATTCCTAAACATCATTCAAGGCATCCCAAAGCAAAATTTAGGGTTTTTAAAGAGTTTTTAGTTTTATTAAAGCTTTATAAGTTGTTCTTTTTATTTTAGATCTTTTCTATTTGCATTTTTTCTTTCTTGTTGCTTTTATTTCTACAATTTAATTATGTTTTTCTAAGTTCCTTCTAACCCAAGCTAGAAGGGAAACACATGGGTTTAATAGTTCTTTAAGATTATGATGATTGATTGTTTTAATGATGAAAAGAATGGTGTATGCGTGTTGTCTATTATTTAAGTTTTATTTTTTTATCCTCATGTGAGATCCATATGTTTCCATCATATGAAATCTACATTGATGGATAGGCTTAGCGTAGATCAATCAGATTTCTTGATAGGACAGGTTCACAACCTGTTATATTTCTTTGATATTCATTATTTTATAGATATTGAATACTTAAAATCACTGACGCTTGAGAATATATGTCAATGATGCAAATCCATGATTTTTTAATATTTTATATCGCTTTTTAAAAATATTTAAACCATCTTATTTTCTGACTAGGCTGACCATAGTGCTCAGATCCTAGTTGTGTTATCCAAGTCATCATGATTTTGGAACATTAACTTATGTGTGGAACTTTGAAGCTTAGATGTTATTTTACTCAGTTGAATTACATCCATTCAAAATTCCAAAATCAAATCATCAGTTTAGTTTTTATTACTTAGTTTGTTTTGCATTTGATTTTTTTTCCTTATCACAATTCATCTCTCTGTGGGATTGACTCCGTATTCACGAGATACTACTTACGAACCTCTACACTTGGAGGTAAGTAATTAAGTTTTTGACGTCGTTGCTGGGGAGAGACTGAGATAGATCAGATCTATGCAAGATAGCTAAAGTAAATTTTTTCTAAAGTAAGTTCTCTTCTAAACCCTCCAAATTTTTTATAGATTTTTTTTTTCCTTTTTCTTTGAAAATAAATTCAGTTGGGTCTTTCAGGCACTAACTATGACATAAGGTTGCCCTGCTTGGGATTCTATCACCCAAGTGTTACGGTTGTTCTATAGTTGTTGTTTGATCACAAAGATCATCCGCTGAATCTATTTTCCATATTAGCATAGTTTAATTTTTGCATTAGTTTTACTTTTGTTAATTTATTATTATTATTATTTTTTGTGGACTGAACCCTCATGGTCGGCCCTGCCGCCTGAGTTGTTTGTTAAGTTTTTATTTTTATTTTAAGTATCATACTTGCTATTTAATTTAGTGGTATTTATTGTGTGGTGTGGATGATTTATGTCCCGTTGGAGTATGGATCAAAACAATCGACTCTCGTCCGAAGGCGAACTAATTACAGGCCTTGATCATTCACTTAAAAGAGGCACTCAACATCACTTGGATTTCATGAGAGACCCAGTTGATAATTCAAATCCAAATCTGCTAGATCCAACTATAAATTAAAATAGAGAAAATCAACATAATCCTCCTCTTGAGGATGAAAATGAAGTTCATAAGAATGTGTTAAACCAACCATGGACTTTACGTGAACATTTACACCCTGAAAGATCAACTTTACCATCTTACATAGTGTTCCCTGTTCACACAGGAAACATTGATTTTAAACCAGGTGTGACTCAATTAATTCATAAATTTCATGGCTTAGATTCTGAAAGCCCCTACTTGCACCTCAAGGATTTTGAGGAAATAATTGCAACGTTACAAGAAAATAATGACAATAGGGATGTACTTAAGCTTAGGTTATTCTCATTTTCTCTAAAGGATCGGGCCAAAGCATGACTTAACTCTCTAAGACCAAATACCATCACTTCATGACAAGCCTTAAGTAGGGAGTTTTTGAAAAAGTTCTTTCCCGAGCACAAAACAAATGCATTAAAACAAGAAATCATGTCATTCTCCCAAAAGGGGAACGAATTGTTTTTTCAAGTTTGGGAGCGCTTCAAAGACCTTCTAATTACTTGTCCACATCATGGTTATGAACCATGACATGTGATTGATGCTTTTCGAAAATGGCTCACCATGGATACCCGTCAGTTCATAGAAATGATGTGTAGTGGAACCTTTCTTAACAAAGATCATAATGAGGCTTGAGATTTTCTAGATATGTTAGCAGAGAATACACAGACATGAGATGTCTTTGCTAAATCAGACCAAACTAAACTCATTCCTAGAGAGAAAGCAGGGATGTGTCCTAAGAGAGGAAGACGACCTTAATGCAAAATTTGCTATATTGGCTAGAAAGGTCGAAGCCTTGAAAATTAAGAAGGTTGATATAGTTAAAGCAAATACTTTCTTAGGTAATTTTTATAGCATTTATGGTGGTACAGACCATGATACAAAGGATTGTCCAATAATCTCAGTTGTACAAAATATCACGCAAGAGCATGATTAAGCAAATGCTATAAATAACTACCAAAGGTCAGTTATGCAACCAATGGGAAACACGTATAATCCAAGTTGGCGTAACCATCCTTATCTTAGTTAGAGGAATGGATCACAAATTAATGTGTCCAATGTACCTCAAATGCCTCCACAAAATAACTTTTTTGGGGCACCTAACAATGCACCATATGTACCCCCGTCAAAGCGATCATCTGTGGAGGATACATTGACCGCATTCATGAACTCTCAATCTCAAATGAATCAGTCTCTAATCCAATCAAATTAGGAATTAAAGACAGTTGTGGCTAGGATTGAGACTCAACTAAATGCTAGGGAAAAAGGCACCATTCCTTCTCAACCTGTGCCAAACCCTAGAAATACACATTTCATTGGAGACTCAAATCCAAATGAGCCACATCATGAACAAGCTAAGGCCATCATTACCTTGAGAAGTGGAAAAGAGGTTGATAACAAGATAATGCAACTGGTAGAAATACTGGAGGATGAGCCACTTTATCAAGAAAATGATGAACCGGCTATGGTTCAAGAGCCACAACAACAAAAGGATAAAGAGACCAAGTCATATGAGCCTCTAGTTCCATTTCTATTTAGACTTAGGAATCCGACTGTCCCCATGAAATATCAAGAGGTGTTGGTTGTGCTCCAAAAGGTTACTGTCAATATTCCTCTACTTGATGCCATTAAACAAATTCCATCATATGCTAAATATCTCAAGGACTTGTGCACTGTAAAGAGGAAATTAAATGTGCACAAAAAGGCCTTCCTTACCAAGAAAGTGAACGCTATCATTCAACAAAGGGTTGTACCTAAATACAAAGACCCGGGAAGTCCCATTATTCCTTATATTATTAGAAATTTCTAAATTGAGCATGCTTTACTAGATTTGGGTGCAATTGTCAATTTAGTACCTTATTCGGTTTACAAATAAATGGGGTTAGGTGAACTTAAACCAACTACGATTACACTCCAACTCGTTGACCGCTCCATTAAAGTACCAAGAAAAATTTTAGAGGACGTATTAGTCCAAGTGGAGAAATTCTACTTCCCCGTGGATATTATTATACTAGACACTGAACCATGTGTAAATGCTAACGCTCAAGTTCCCATCATTTTAGGCTTCCCATTCCTAGCAACTTTAAATGCAATCATAAATTGTAGGAATGGAATGATGAACTTGTCTTTTGGTAACATGATTCTAGAGCTAAATATTTTCAATATATGTAAGCAGCCCATTGATAATAATGAATTCCATGAGCTGAATTTCATGGACTGCTTGATAGAAGAAGAGGAATTGAAACCTAGTCTGACTGAGGAATTGATTCAAGTCATTGGAGACTTGAAAAATTCTGAGCTTACCTGAAATTTCTAATAATAATGAAAGCACTACCACCTAGGACATTGATATATATCAATGGAGACCGCGCCCTCAAATCTTATCTATCGAGGACTCGCGACCTCTGCCATTACCAACCAATTTTTCAAAGCTTGATTTAAAACCACTACCAAATGAGCTTAACTATGTATACTTAAGTGAAAATAAAACTTATCCTGTGATGATATCTTCATTTTTAGACAAGGATCAAGAGATTAAATTGTTGAATGTTCTAAGAGACCACAAAGGAGCCTTGGGCTGGGCCATTTCTGACATCAAGGGTATAAGCCCTTCCATATGCACTCATCGGATCCACCTCGATGAGGACGCCAAATTAATTAGACAACCTCAAAGGCGTCTCAATCCAAACATGATGGAAGTTGTAAAAAATGAGGTGATCAAATTTTTGGATGTGAGAATCATCTACCCAATATCTGATAGTGTTTGGGTGAGTCCAACTCAAGTACTCCCAAAGAAATTCAGAATAACTATTGTGCAGAATTCTAATAATGAACTCATACCAACACGTTTCACCACAGGTTGACGTGTTTGCATTGATTATAGAAAATTAAATCAGGTCATAAAGAAGGACCATTTCCCTCTACCATTCATTGATCAAGCTTTAGAGAGGGTAGCAAGTCACTCATTCTATAGTTTTCTTGATGGATATTCCAGATATAACCAAATAGAGATAGCCCTAGAAGACCAAAAGAAAACTACGTTTACTTGTCTATTTGGCACGTTTGCTTTCAAACGGATGCCATTTGGATTATATAACGCTCCAGTAACTTTCCAACGGTGTATGTTAAGTATTTTTTCAAATATGGTTGGAAAGAGGTGGATCGCTCAAAACTCGACATTATAGTTAATCTACCTATCCCTCGAACTGTTAGAGATATTAGATCACTTCTAAGACATGCTGGCTTTTATAGAAGATTCATCAAGGACTTTAGTGTCATTACTAGACCCTTGACTAATCTTCTTCAAAAGGATGTTCCATTTAAGTGGACAGATGAGTGTATAAGTGTTTTTAATAAAATTAAATCATCCCTTACCACTGCACCTATCATGCGTCCACCAGATTGGACACTTCCTTTTGAACTAATGTGCGATGCAAGTGATTATGTCATAGGGACTATTTTGGGCCAAAAGAAAGATAAACGGCCCTACGTCATTCACTATGCCAGTAGAGCTCTAAACTCGGCCCAAGTAAACTACTCAATAACTAAAAAAGAATTACTTGTAATAGTTTTTGTTTTGGATAAGTTTAGGTCTTACTTGTTGGGATCTAAAGTGGTTATTTTCACGGACCACTAGGCTTTGAAATATTTATTATCTAAGAAGGATGCAAAGCCGAGACTTTTGAGATGGATCCTCCTACTCTAAGAATTTAACTTAGAGATAAAAGATAAGCAGAGAGTAGAAAACGTATTGGCCGATCACCTTTTCAGATTGGTGTTAGATGATTCCACCGAGGAGATGTATATCCAAGACACTTTTTCTGATGAGCAATTATTTGCCATCTCCAAATTGCCTTGATATGCGGATATAGTGAACTATCTTGTAACAGAAAAAATGCCATATCATTGGAAGTTGCAAGATAGGAAGCGTTTTGAAACCGAGGTTAGGAACTTCTTCTGGAATGACCCGTATTTATATAAATATAGGACTGATCAAATTTTTAGACGTTGTGTCCTAGAGGATGAAGTTCAAAGTATTATTTCCTTTTGTCACATGGAAGCATGTGGTGGCCATTTTTCTGCTAAGAAAACCACTACAAAAATCCTGTAGTGTGGTTTTTACTGGCCTACCATGTTTAAAGACACTCATGCTTTCTGTGTTACTTGTGATAGATGTCAAAGGTTGGGAAGAGTGTCCCAGCATAACATGATGCATTTATCCCCAATTTTACCATTAGAGATTTTTTTTTTTGGGGTATTGATTTTATGGGCCCATTTCCATCTTCTTTTGGATTTTTTTATATATTGGTTGGTGTGGACTATGTTTCAAAGTGGATTGATGCAGTTCCAAGTAGGATCAATGACAACAAAGTGGTCATAAGATTCCTAAAGGAAAATATTTTTTTTAGATTTGAAACTCCAAAGGCCATCATTAGTGATGGTGGGTCTCACTTTTGAAATAAGACATTTGAGGCTTTGATGAAGAAATATGGCATCAAGTATAAAGTGAGCACTCCATACCACCCACAAACGAGTGGGCAAGCTGAGATTTCTAATCGAAAAATCAAACACATTTTATAGAAAACTATAAGGCCAAATAGGAAGAATTCGTCCATCAGACTATCCGACACTTTATGGGCTTATAGGACTGCTTATAAGACCCCGATTGGAATGTCTCCATACAGATTGGTGTATGGGAAGGCTTACCACTTGCCTGTAGAATTGGAACATAGAGCCTACTGGGCAATAAAGAAATTAAACTTTGATATGGATCAAGCAAATGGACAAAGACAATTAGAATTAAATGAATTAGAAGAGCTGAGGAGAGACTCTTATGAAAATTCTAAAATCTATAAAGAGACACCAAAGCTTTTCATGACAAAAATATCCTGATGAAAAATTTTGAACCTCAGCAAAAGGTCCTATTGTACAATTTTCATCTCTAATTTTTTTCAAGAAAATTAAGATCAAGATGGACAGGCCCCTTCATTGTGAAGAATGTTTATACTCATGGGACAATTAAAATTTACAATATACCCTAGCTAACTAAGTGAGAAATATGATATGTGAATTAGAATAACAACTTTTGATTCATACAAGGTTGAATGAACTAGTATCATTGATATATGCTTAAAAGAAAAAATATTGAAGGAAAAAAATAATGAAACTTATTATTATTATTATAGAGCATGAATGTAATGACCATAACAATCGTGTCAGTAATCAGGAGTAAGGATACCTAAGTATCCATTACTGTTACCATTACAAGTACGATACCTTAGGTTATGAAGCAAACTCAGTGGGAATCTTCATCTAAGGGTGGTCTATAAAAATGAGGATATGATGATAAAAGAAAAAATGACATGAAAAAAATGAGATAACTAGAGATTTCATATTTTTGAAATGATTGAAAGAAGTTAGGATAGAGAACATGCATATTTCTCAAAGTTAGACTAGTGTCATGGAGCACCTAAGGATATTGGATCATAACTATTCTAAATTTTGATTAGGTCTCTGAACTCAATGATGTAATGGATTAGAAAATTGAGATTCTAACTAACTTAGACTTAAGGTAAGTATTGGTTTGTTTTAAAATTCATATGATGAATGGAGGCATAATTGTATAAATTTCTGAGTGTTGAACTATTTTTCTTGTTATCAATGTTTGTGGGTAACATTTCTGGAAATCCTCACGAGACTATAACTCGTCTACTAGGAAAAACCTAGGGGTTTAAAGGATTGTTGTATATGCTAAATGCAATCGAGATTACTTGCAAAAGTGATGTAGTTAGAATTTTATTTTCATTTTAATTTTATTTCTAGAATTAATTTTTATTTTTATTTTTATTTTTTTCGCTTATTTTACTCGGGACTAACAAAATGCTGGTTGGGGGGTATGTTAAGACTCAAATATTGTATAATTTTCCCCATTATCTCTTGGTTTTATGAACATAAATCATCTTAATATTCTATTTTACTCATGCATGTATTGCAAGGTGAATTCAAGTGCTTAGACTGAAAAAGAGTGTTAAAAAGCATGGATTTGATGCTCAAGATTTACCGAGGAAAGGGTTGGATCTTAGGAGACCAAGATTGAAACATTCACATGCCAAATATCCAAGAAAATCAAATGACGAGTGAAGAGAATCGACGATTTGAAGTGATGAATCCTGAAATCATCATGAAAAAGTGTATTTTGAAGCTGTGAAGTTTATTTTAAGAAAATGCCAAGCAGAAAGTCTGTTTTAAACAAACTAAGCAGCGAGAAATCTATTTTGAAAAAATACGTATATTTGATGCGGTTTCTAGGGTTTTCAACTTTGTACAAAAATTGGAGTTCCCTACTTGTAAATAGGGCTTCCTAGGGCATTCCTAAATATCATTCAAGGCATCCCAAAGCAAAATTTAGGATTTTTAAAGAGTTTTTAGTTTTATTAAAGCTTTATAAGTTGTTCTTTTTATTTTAGATCTTTTGTATTTGTATTTTTTCTTTCTTGTTGCTTTTATTTCTGTAATTTAATTATGTTTTTGTAAGTTCATTTTAGCCCAAGCTAGAAGGGAAGCACATGGGTTTAATAGCTCTTTAAGATTATGATGATTGATTGTTTTAATGATGAGAAGAATGATGTATGCGTGCTGTCTATTATTTAGGTTTTATTTTTTTATCTTCATGTGAGATTCATATATTTCCATCATATGAGATCTACATTGATGGATAGGCTTAGCCTAGATCAATCAGATTTCTTAGATAGGAGAGGTTCTCAACCTGTTATATTTGTTTGATATTTATTATCCTATAAATATTGAATACTTAAAATCACTGACGCTTGAGAATATATTTTATATCACTTTTTAAAATATTTAAACCGCCTTATTTTTCGACTAGGCTGACCATAGTGATCAGATCCTAGTTGTGTTATCCAAGTCATCATGATTTTGAAACATTAACCTATGTGTGGAACTTTGAAACTTGGGTGTTATTTTACTCAGTTGAATTACATCCATTCAAAATTCGAAAATCAAATCATCAGTTTAGTTTTTATTACTTTGTTTTGCATTTTATTTTTTTTCCTTCTCACAATTCATCTCCTTGTGGGATCGACTCCTTATTCACGGGATACTACTTACGAACCTATGCACTTGGAGGCAGGCAATCAGTAACTTCCTCAAGTCTTTAAATGCACTATAAGCTTTGATACATATTTAGATCAAATCTGTTGTGCAGCACGCTAACAACACAGTGAACCTATATCCAATCTCAGGCCTCACCCACAAACGATAAATAGAAAGAAATATAAACTAAAAATAGATCAAAGAAATTCAAACAAACCACAAGACAAGATATACGTGGAAAAATTTCAAACTAGGGTAAAAAACCACGGATACAAACTTTCACTATGAAGAAAAAATAAAGATTACAAGGTAAAATACTAACCTCTCCCTTGGAAGCATATAGAAAATCCTTAGCCCACACCTTAGAATAACTTTCATTCTCACTAGAAAAATCCTAGGAATCCCTATTTATAGTTTAAGTAACTTTCCTTCTGCACCCTTGCGAAAGGTGACACCAAAATCTGCAGTCCGCATCAGATTCAGAAACGAATCTGCATAACCTACGACTGGTCAAAGGAGAGCTACGACTAGTCGTACTACAACCAGTCGAACAACTCCTACGACTGGTCGAAGGACCCAAATATGAAAAACAGGACTCGCTGGACTTTGAGTCGAGCCGGTCCACGACCGGTCGAACAGGCCCCTACGACCGGTCGAGCATGTCCTACGACCGATCGAAGGTGGCCCAGATGTGGCTTCACATTCTCAACAATCTTCCACTTGGAGACACATCACCAAAAACTTTCGTCTTCTTCATCCAAAGTGCACCACCTCCCCGTCTTCAAGCTTGAAGACCAATCAAAGCTGAACAGAGCTTCAGCTTCTCCCTCGTGACAACCTTGGTCAGTATATCTGCAGGATTCTCACTTGTATGAATCTTCTCCAAAATAATCGATCTATCTTCCAGTAACGAACGAATGAAATGATATTTGATGGCAATATGCTTGGTCCTTGAATAAAGGTTGAATTCTTATCCAAGTGTATTGCACTCTGACTGTCACTGTACAACTCACAATCTACTTGCTTCTTACACAACTCTTCTATAAAACATTGCATCCACATCATCTCCTTGCATGCTTCTGTAGCCGCAACATATTCTGCTTCTGTCGTACTGATAGATACTATCTTTTGTAACTCAGAGACCGAACTGACTGCAGCATTACCCAGAGTAAACACATAACCTGTAGTGCTTCTTCTGCTGTCGATATCTCCTGCCAAATTTGAATCCACGTAGCCTTGTAGCTTAATTTTTGATCCACCATAACACAGCCCTACATCCTTAGTACCCACCAGGTATCTGAGGATCTACTTCACAGCTTCCCAATATTCCTTCCCAGGGTTGTTCATGAACCTGCTAACAACTCCTACTGCTTAAGCAATATCTGGTCTCGTGCTTACCATAGCATACATGAGACTCCCAATAGTTGACGCGTATGAGACTGTAACATCCCGAAAATCGGGGGGGTCGAGCAAAAACCTAACTCCCGAGTTTCAAAATGTTATTTATGCAACATAGATATGTATGATTGAATGTTGTCTGTGATAATGTATTAAAAATGAGTGAGATTAAGCTAGAACAGCATATCATACTCCAGAGACAGTTAAATTAACAAGCAGAAGACTGTGATAGTATGTATAACATATATAAACTGTCGTATGTCTCCAGAGTGTGAACATGTTACCAGGTTATATACATACATGTATACTCCAAAAGTAAACCAAAAGGATATACATGAGTGTTCTAAAAATATAAAATGACAAGTGTCAAGGTATCTAATCAACCTCCCTGTAATCCCGTCAATCAGAACACACATGAAGGAGGAATCCTCCTCATCATCATCAAGTCCAGCTCCGCTTCTCAAGCAGCGCCATCATCTGCAATCACAAAAAGGAACTGGTGGGTGTCCGAAAACACCATCCCGTAAGGTGGGAGTGAGTGATCAACTCAGTGGGATAAAAGAGCAGAGATTAGCATGTTATCAAATCAATCATGCAATAATAGTAAAGCAGTAAATCAAACAATCCTAATACTGTTGTTAATGCAATTATAACATGACGTGATGTATGCCCTCACCGACGATCTCCCTTATACGGCACCATCTTACAACCACGGCATGCAATCGACCCTCAAGTGCTCCACATCTTCCAGGCACATGCAATGGTATGGATGATATGATTTTTGAGTTGTTATTAGTCCATTCAAACAGCAGGATTGGGAAACTAAGGTACTTCCCTTATATCAATCCCAACACAGATCCTGTCTAGGGTCGTCACTCTTAGTAATCTCATACGAGGTATATTTTGTAGGTCGCTGCAAGGGCTGCCAGGGCTGTTGCTCGCACTCGTTGCATCGCTCCCCCATCACCTTATCAATACAGGCCTACTGTACTCTACTGCTACTGAAGGGTCGTCGCCTCCCGTAGACTCAGAATACGCTCGCGGTCATTACAAAGGGCTGCCAGGGCTGTTGCACGCACTCGTTGCTCCGCTCCCCCATCACCTTATCAATGTAGGCCGACAGCAAGGATATAGTGTCTCATACCACCATAATCTGCTCACTAGTCTAGGTGCTCACTGGTCACTACGGGGAGGTTTGTGGCCCCAGCGTAGGCCGACAGCTCGACCACGGTGTCCCATACCACCATGCCCGGCTCATGAGTCTTTATGGATCAAGGTACCATGGTTAACAGGGTTTACAATGGTAAGTTCAGTACCCTAGGTTCAAGCAGTTATGACTCATGCAGGGTGAACATACATCGGCCAGTCGGGTTACTTGACGGGCTCGACTAGCACGATCACATCTCAAGTTGAACGACATGAAGTGTGTAAAACACTTCGTGTGGCCTAACCACTGCCGCCAACTCCAAATACGACTCGCGTTCATCAACGCGTCGTTCGTGGCCAAGATAAGGCAACCACGAATTCGCTCGGTTACCGACTGCCTGGACTAAGTATAGTCCCAAACAATTATGGAATCACATCAGCAAATCATATGAGAGTATTGGAAATGGAATACAAACATGTGAGCATGATAACACTTGTTATAACGTACAACTTAAGTAAATTATCTTACACATGTCTTTCACACATATAATGAAATTATGCATATCGCCATATATAGGAAATCATCACCATCAGCGTATTAATTGAGAATTCGATCTCAAACTAAATCATAAAGAGATCATCAAGCACATGTTATAACATACCACTTAAATGAAACATCAAGCATATGCATTTCATACATATAATGAAATCATGCATATAGCTATCATGTAGGAAATCATCTACATCAGCATTTTAATTGAGAAATCAATCTCAAACTAATTCATAACACCATTTAATTCAATACATACTAATACAAACATTTATACAAACACTTACACTATACACTTAAGTCTACATATAGTATGTCGACCCGAAGTGCGCATTTAGGCAAATCTCTTCGCCAAACTAATTATGCACGTATTCCTAACATTCTAATGCGACAATAAACCATGTCAATCACATCAGCAAAATATGAATGAAAACAGTACTTCCTACAAATGACTAAAATGTCCTAAATCTCATATTCTTCGTTGGTTTACGAAACAGGAAACGGACAGCATGTTGTACATGTCAAACGGCGTTGCCGTCAAGAATCTACTATTAAACGACATTGAAAGCGCTGAAAACAGTCAATCAAAGCGTCTAATATCCGCACATTGTCTCTTATAAATGTATCGTTTCGAACGGAGCGTATACGCTTCGTCTACAGCGAATAGAGAACCTGATACACATGTACATCAGCTACTATTCTATTTGAATCGAAGAAATCCCCAAATCAGTAAGTGGTTAGGGTTTTCCTTACCTAGAAGTGGGTTGGAATCGCAGGAAAAGTGATCGGAGTGCGTCGCCTAAGCACATGCAGCAGCAGCAGCAGGTGGCAGGAAGATCTCTCCCACCTTCTCTCACAAACTCTCACCTTTTCTCTCTCCCAATCTAGGAATTTTTGCAAATTCGGATGGGAGAGAGGAGTGAGGGTTTCAAGCCCTTTTATAAGCCTAAATATGCCCAAAATAGGCTCCAGGTCAAGGTATACTTAAAGTATATCCAAATCGGGGCTGTTTCGGTCCAAAAGGACATTTCTGGTGGTCCCCTGGCTGAATGCGATCGGACTTAAGCTCATGCGTATCAGATCTAGCACGTATTAAGTTTTCAGTCCGGCTGGATCCGCAGATCGCACGTGGCGGACCAGTTTCAGTTCAGCGGTCACCGTACGTAGATCAGGGCTGAAAGTCTCATGATATAAAATAGAAATTTCTCCTGATCCAAGGGTGTAATTTGGCTAAATTCTGACGGTCAGAATGCTTAATACTGACATGTCAAGTCGTGTGCCAGATTTGAATTTGAAATTCCAATTCTTTCCCTATTCGCACTCTCTTCGGTCCGGGCTCAATGAAATAGCCTGTGATTATCGGTTTGACTTGATTTTCGAAATGAGTGTCAAGTCCAGCTAGGCGGTTCTAACGGTCTAAGATAGGAGGTATCGGACTTTCGACGCGCGGTCTAGATCCAATACAAAATTTCACAGTGGTCCAGAGAACAAACCTGCTTAGAGTTTGGTCCGAGGTTATAAAGTATTATAGAGTCATTGGTTCTACTCGATTTGGGTCTTTTAGAACGTATTTAAAGTGATCAGGGACTGTTTCCCAGCTACTCCAACGTTGCGCTAGCTAACTTATGCTTAGTTTCTAAAGGAATTAATCCTAAGTGGTTTCTTTGGCTATGAAATTGGGTTCTGAGCAATTTTTCAAGTGTTTTAATTGACCCACTGCCTAAGGACGTCAAATCCCAAATTGGCCAAAATTCGGGGTATTACAGGGACTTCGCCATATAGTCTCGTTCCTCCTGCGTCTTTGCCCCTTGTTCCTTAGATAACTTAAAGTGGTTGGCTAATGGAGTGCTAACTGGCTTAGCACCTTCCATATTGAATCGATCAAGTACCCTTGCTATGTACTCTGCCTGTAATAAAACCAGTTTCTTATTTTCTCTGTCACGCTTTATCCTCATGCTTAGGATTTATTTTGTAACTCCTAAATCCTTCATGGCGAATTCTCTAGACAGTTATCTTTTGAGATATGAGATGTCCTTCATGCTTGAATCGGCCACAAGCATATCATCAACGTACAGAAGAAGGATGATGTACGACGTATCAAACTTATTCAAATAACATCAATGGTCTGCATGATATCTCCTAAAACCGTTTCCTGATGTGAAACTATCGAACTTCTTATACCACTGCCTCGGGGTCTGCTTCAGGCCATATAGACTCTTCTTCAGTCTACACACTTTGTTCTCCTTTCCCGGTGCCACGTATCCTGTCGGCTAATGTATATATATCTCTTCTTCAAGGTCCCCATGAAGAAAGGCCGTCTTAACATCTAGCTGGTTTAGATGTAAGTCCTCTGTAGCCACTATACTCAAAACCATATGAATCCTAGACATTTTCACTACCAGTGAAAATATTTCAGTGAAATCGATACCTGCCTTTTGTTGAAACCCTTTTATAACCAATCTGACCTTGTACCGTTTCAAACCATCGTGCTTTTCCTTCAGTCTGTAAACCCACTTGTTATGAATAGCTTTCTTACCCTTTGGTATAGTGACTAGCTCTCATGTATGATTAGACTCAAGAGAGTCCATCTCCTCATCCATGGTCTGCTCTCACTTAACCTGTGTATCTGACTGTAACGCCTCTTCAAAACACTCTGGCTCACCATCATCTGTCAGCAGTAGATAATGAAAGGAGGGTGAGCATCGGACCGTGGCTCTCCTCTCCTAAGTAGACCTCCTCACAACCGGTGTATGCGAGTCTGCCTCATAATGCTCATGTGCATGATCATCCTATGACGCTGTAACACCAATGTCTGGTAACTCTTCCAACTCTACGAATTCCTTTTCCTCGGTCTTATTTTCCTGCACACTGTCTTTATGCATCACTTTTTCATTGAAGACTATGTTCTTGCTTATGATGATTTTTCTATTTTCTGCATCCCAAAACCTATAGCCAAAATCATCCTGCCCGTAACCTATAAACGTGCACCTCCTGGACTTCGCATCCAGCTTGTTTCTATGCTCTGCATCAATGTGAACATATGAAGTGCAACCGAATACTCTGAGATGTGTAAGGTTCACTTCTTTCCCATTCCACGTTTCTTCTGATAGCCCACCATTCAATGGTACTGAGAGACTTCTATTGATAAGATATACGACAGTATTTATAGCATCTGCCCAAAAGGTCTTGGGCAACCCTACATGTAACCTCAAGCTCCTGACACGCTCGAGAATGGTCCTTTTAATGCGCTTAACCACACCATTCTGTTGTGGTGTCACTGGAATCATTTTCTGATGTTTGATTCCACTTGCTGCATAATACTCCTCAAACCTCTTGTCACAATACTCTCCCTCATTATCAGATCTAAGACACTTTACTATTTTACCCGTCTCGTTTTCTACCACAACTTTTCACTTCTTAAACACATCAAATACATCAGATTTATGCTTTAAGAAATAAACCCACAGTTTTCTACTAGCATTATCAATAAAGGAAACAAAATAACGTGAGCCACCAAGAGATGATACCTATGTCGATCCCCACACATCAGTGTGTACAAGCTCCAACAAATGCGTCTTTGGAATACGTCCTGTCTTCTTGAAGCTTACCCTCTTCTGCTTGTCATACACGCAGTCCTCGCAGAATTCCAAGTCAATAGACTTCAGCCCTGGTAGCGTCCCTTCTGACAATAACACTTTCATCCTTTTTTCACTCATATGTCCCAACCTCTGATGCCATAACTGCCCATTCACTCCAGTTGATGCGACTGCGAGTGAACTATAAGATCCTGAAGTCACGTATAAAGTACCTTCCTTTTTGCTTCGAGATATTGCCAAGGCACCTTTCGTGATATTTCAGGAATCACTAGTGAATGTCATCACATAACCGGTGTCGGCCAACTACCCCACTAAGATCAGATTCCTTCTCAAACTCAATATATGTCTGACATCCTTCAATTTCAAAACTGTTCCGTCTTTCTGATTGTCCTGAACGTCTCCATTTCCAACTATACTGCACAGCTCATCGTCACCTAGGTAGACTCTCTCAAAGTCACCTGACACATAATCACGTAGAACTTCCTTACACGAAGTGGCATGAAATGAAGCACCCGAGTCTATAACCCAAGACTCATTCCTTGCATCAAGAGACAAAATCAATGCCTCTGTGTCGCTCTCCTCAACAGATTCATTGAATCCTTCCCGCCTTGAGAGCTTCTATTTTGTTTCTTGAGCGCTCTGCGATCACGTTTCATATGCCCCTTCTTGCCGCAATGCCAACACCCATTTTTATCTTTCGGTCCCTTGGACTTCTTCCTCGACTTAGAACGCCCATGTTTATTGTCTCCTTTGTTCTGCGATCTTCCTCTTCCTTCAACGTTTAGAGCATTCCCTGAATCCCCTTAAACTCTTGATGCCTTCCTTCTAAATTCTTCGCTTAGAATTAGACCGGCCACGTCATCAAATTTCAGCTTTGTTGACCTTGAAGAATTACTCACAGCAATCACCAAACCATCCCAACTGTTTGGCAGACTAGATAAGATCAATAGCCCCTTGACCTCATCCTCAAAAATGATGCCAACGGATTCCAACTGGCTCGTGACTGTATTGAACTCGTTTAAATGTTCAGCCATGCTCCCACAATCTGACATCTTCATGTTGAATAGCTGTTTCATAAGATGAACCTTGTTGGATACTGAGGGTTTTTAATACATGGTGGCTAGGGCTTCTATCAATCCTTTTATAGTTTTTATCTTTGATATGTTGAAGGCGACGCTCCTAGACAAAGAGAGTCGGATCATTCCTAAAGCCTTCCTATCCAGTAAAAACCATTAATCATCTGTCATTTTTTCTGGTTTCTTCTCTTTTCCTCCTAGAGGAATGTAGAGGTCCTTCTGATACAGATAATTCTCCATCTACATCTTTCAAAAGGCAAAGTTTGAACCATTAAACTTCTCAATTCTAGTTTTTTCATCTTCTGCCATCGCTCCCAATAGAACTAAACCAATAGCTCTGATACCAGTTGTTGTGCAGCACGCCAACAACACAGTGAGGCTAGATCCAATCTCAGGCCTCACCCACAAACGATAAATAGAAAAAAATATAAACTAGAAACAAATCAAAACAATCCAAACAAACCACAAGACAAGATATACATGAAAAAACTCCAAAGTAGGGTAAAAAACTACGGATGCAAACTTCCACTATGAAGAAAAAATAAAGATTACAAGGCAAAATACTAACCTCTCTCTTGAAAGCATATAGAAAATCCTTAGCTCACACCTTAGAATAACTTTCATTCTCACTAGAAAAACCCTAAAAATTCCTATTTATAGTTTAGGTAACTTCCCTTTCACACCTTTGCGAAAGGCAATACCAAAATCTACAGTTCGCATCAGATTCGGAAACGAATCTGCGTGACCTACAACTGGTCGAAGGAGAGCTACGACTGGTCGTATTACGACTAGTCGAACAGCTCCTACGACTGGTCGAAGGACCCAAATATAAAAAAACAGGACTCGCTGGACTTTGAGTCGAGTCGGTCCACGACCGATCGAGCAGGCCCTTACGACCGGTCGAGCATGTCCTACGATCGGTCGAAGGCGGCCCAGATGTGGCTCCACATTCTCAACAAAATGCCCTATGTTGACAGTAAAAATCACAATAGATTGACATATTAGAGTAAGACAACACAAGATTTGGCATTGGATTAGGCATCAATAGGTCAAATAAAGGCAGCTTCGGTGGATGAACTAGCGAAGAAATTTTATTTTACTTTTAGTTTAGAGATAGCTTGTTATTCTCATCGCTTTGATTATTTTTAACTAGGAGGGCCTTGCTTGGTTTTCTTACTTGATTCAAATTGTTAGATGACCCTAGTTATTTGCATAATCGTATGGTTGTCATAAGCCTCAAGAAAGAAAATAAATGCAAACCTGAACTTCATATCTGACAAGCGTATATAACTTTTTTTTATTTTTCATTGATTTAATATAAATCTAACCCTTGTATTTGGCCTAGTGATGAAGATAAGTGCACAAGTTTCAATAGATTCTTAAGCCAAATGATATACTAGAAACACCAATTGAATGTTAACATTCACATCTACCCTATACTTCCTATCATTGTGTAACTTGTGTAGGACACTCAAGCGCCCAAAGTGTGAATGTGGTGTGCAAACTTTTTATTTCCTTCAAATGTCTTAAATGGTAAATTTTAGTTGGAAGACAGGACTAAAACTTCATTGCACTTTTCGTAAGATTGTCTAAGCTACGCTTATCTAATCTATATTATTACCAAATATATGTATCACATGCGATTGACTCCACATGCACATTTACATGTATGCCTAGCTAGCTAGGATGTGGAACATCTAAATGGTGCATAAGGTCTTAGTTATCATAAAGACGAGAACATAAATATTTTAATTGAGATATTATGGGTCAGGCACTGAATTGAAAGTGAAGCACTTGGAGACTCGTTTTCCTTGATTGTCTATGATTTTTTACATATGAGCGACTCACCCAATGAGTGAACGCTCTTAGTTATTGTGTTTGATCATCTTTGTAGTAGGGTCCACATTAGATATGGCTTCTATGCCTCTTACACTTGCCAAGTTAGTATCAAACTGGACCCACAAATCACGAGAAACAATGGTGACTGAAAACTATTATTAAAAACTTCCTAAGGACCGTTGTAATGTTTATTGGCCATCCAACTTAATGATTAGGCCATAGAGGTAAAGGGAAAACACAAATATAGCTTGGTACAAAACTTCAATGGCCTAAGAAGTTTTTAATGATAGGTATTTAATTACATGGTTACCTATGGCATTGTTCATCTTAGATTTGAATTTGATTAATTCTTAGGCTCATGCCTTGAAATGAAGTGGTAAAATAAATATACGGGGTAAAACACACGGAAGAGGATTACATACTTAATTAGGTATACTAAGTGGCATTTGGCACATGGGATAGTGGGATTAGATGGCATTGAATTTAAAATATTACTGTTTAAATTCCATGCCATATTTGTGGAAGTCAATTAGCTACTTATAGGTTAAGTAGATGTCACCAAGTTATGTGGGACCCAACTTGATGTATGTGTTGTATCTACATGGTTCATCCATTTGGAAATATCAATTTACGGCATCATAGAAAGAATGAGTAAGATATAAAAAACTCAAGTGGACAATCAACACAAAAAACAGTGGAGAGAGTGATGCCCACCATTAAAAATTTCTAAGGGCTACAAAAGTTTTCGATCAGGCTGAAATTTCTGTTTTCCCTTCATTCATGTGTGTCTCAACTTATGAATACATTGGACCTCAAATAAACATCATAGTGGACCTTAGTAAGGTTTCAACGGTGGACATCACTCTTCCCACTGTTTTTTGTGGTGGTGTCCACTCCAAATTTGGATCTGGCTCATTCTTTGTCTCATGCCTTAAAATGATCTCTATAAATGAATGAATGATGTAGATACAACATATGTATCATGGTGGGTGCCACCGAACTTGGCAAAGACACTTCAGCGAGAGTCTTCCCACTCAAACTGTCAGTATATAATCCGGAAAATGAGCCGTATATCGTCTATTGAAAAGGGTACGAGGAATCCCTCCACCGATGGCATTTGTAGCAGCTTCCAAATTAATTTCAAATTCAAAATATATCAATCCGTGTGCCCTTTCCACGTGCAGATCAGGGAATGAGCGGGGACATAATGAGCGGGGATATGTCGGGAAGTTTTGTAAGCTAAACCATGATGTATGTACTATATCTAAACCATTCATCCATTTTTTCATACCATTTTAGGATACAATCCCAAAAATTAGATAGAACAAGAGCTTAAGTGGACCACACCATAGAAAGTAATGAGGATTTAACACTTACCACTTAAAACTTCTTGAGCGAACAAAGTTTCAGATCAAGTTGGTATTTGTGTTTTCCCTTCATCCCGTTATAAGTGATCTTATACATAGTATATACTACTTTTTCAAAATATTTATTTATTTTTGAGCCCATGCCATAAAATGATTATCCAAAATGGATGGGAGTGCAGATACAACACATGTATCATAGTGGGCCCGCAGACATGCTGAAGTAAACATATGATTTCACGTTACGTGATATTTACGAACAAAATCTTTTTGCTGATTTCAAATTCCGGTTCAATCCAAACATAAATTCAAACTAAACCTTAGAATTTACTTTTTCAACATTTACATTCCAAGGCATTCAAGGTCCACTAAAGCATGGATCCGGAAGACAAACCCTAGCATCACTTCATCATTGTAAACAACCAATTACATCCCATTTAATCCCATGATTGAAACGCCCTTCAAAGCACATGGGGTCCATTGTAATTAATACATTTTATTTGCTCCGTTCATCAATTTTAACATATAATTTTAGGACTTGAGGCAAGAAAATAAGTTTATTCAATGCTAAAGTGAAATGAAATTCTACAGTTGAAATATTTTGAGGACCACGGAAGTTTTGGATCAAGATCTTATATGTTTGTTTATCTCTGTCTCTGTCTCTGTCTACATGATTTTATGAACAGATTAGATGACAAATAAATATCAACATGGGCTCCGAAAAGGTTACAATGGTGGAAATCATTCCTACTATTTCCTGTGGTGTAGTCCACTTGAGCTTTGGATATGTTCCAATTTTGGGCTCAACTACTAAAATGAGATGGAAAAATGGATGGACGGCTTAGATAAACTACGTATAGTTACAGTGGGCCCAAGTGAGTTTACTCGGTACAATAAAAGGGTACTGTGTATCTAAGCATATCCGATTTCAAACGCATACGTTTCAGCACGGAAACGGATTGGCCACTCCCTCCGCTTCCAGCATATGGCTGGTAGTCGGTGCTCTATGGGCCTCACCTTAGTATATGTATTTCATCGCCGTCCATATATATTGTTTCGGATCATTTTATGATATGAGACCAAAAATGAAATATATACCAATCTTCACTGGGCCACATTACAGGAAACGTGTTGAATGAGCGTAGACCATTAAAACCCTCTATGGGGGCATAAAAGTTTTGGATCAAGCTGATATTTTATTTTCCTTCATCTTGGCCTGTATGACCTAATCAACAGATTTGATGTCAAATAAAAAGTACAGTGGGCCTTTGGAAGATTTTAATGGTGGATATCCAGTCAATAGTGTTCTCCTGTGGTGTGGTCCACCGGAGATTTATATCCCTCTAATTTTTGTTATATGAAACACATAAATCATCGTGGGGCCCACAGAGCACCGACCATCAGCCACCGGGCTGGTGGTAGGGGAGTAGCCAATCCGTTTCCTTCCAGCACCGACGTCGTTACTTATTTGACAGTACCGAATCCGTCGAAACTCCTTTACCAGAAGAAAAGCAGAAGAAAAGGAGGAGAGAGAGAGAGAGAGATGGCGAGCAGCAACGACTCATCTCCCAAAACCAGCCCTAAAAAGGCGAATCTGGTGGACCATCACTCCATCAAACACCTTCTCGACGAATACATCTCTGAGGTATAGCCAAAACCCTAGTATCTATCTCTTGTAGATTTCTATGGTTTCCAGTATGTAGACGAGATTCCATTTCTCCTCTCTTCTTGCAGATCGTTACTGGCCGAGGATACACCGAAGACGTGCGATTGAGCAACATCAGATTGCTATTGGGGGCCATCATCATCGCCATCGCGCTCGTTGCACAGTTCTACCCTAAGAAATTCCCGGAAAACAGGGATTTCCTCGTTGGATGCATCGTGTTATATCCTTCCGTGTTTGAATTCTTGCAGATTTCGTGTTTTACATCTCTAGCGTTTTTGTCGCATTGATCTATTGGAAATTCTGCATCTTTGAGGTCTTTGACTCCTCTTTGGCAAGTATATAGCCTTCAACGGATTGTTGCAATTGATCATCTACACAAAGGAGAAGAATGCGATCCTTTTCACTTACCCTCTCCCAGTGAGTTCCTCCGTTTTTTCTTTTTCCTGGATTTTAGAGATATGGCGATCTTTTCCTCTCTCTCTAATCAATGAATTAATATGCATTCTTGGCCGGAATCAGCAATTTTTTCACTTGGCAATGTGGGCTCCAACTCTCACTTGTCCAGACCATACGTCTGGTGGGCCTTGTTGTGGATGGGTGATGATGGAAAGGCCATTCTATCGGATAATCCTTGAAAATGGATGGTTAAAAGGGAGAAAACTGATAAGAGGCTGTATTCAGTGGTTTGGTTACCACTGATTGGATGGATGTGATTGTTTGATGGAGATTTCAATCATCTCCTATCCGCAATGGGTCCCACCAGATGGTGATTTGTTCATCCAGGCATTGTATAACTCCTCTACATTTACCACGTAACAGTTTTCTTATCATGTATGAAATTGTGGGGTTGGATGTGTGGAATTTTGTTTGCAGCAATGCATATGGTATTCAGGTATGATAAGCGAATAAAATAAACTGATTTAAACCATTTGATTATTGTCCCAGTTGTAGGATTTTTAACACGGGTTCTCATATTTTGTGCTTGCGAATCTTGTTGGATTTATCATGCATTCTTAGAAGTCGTGTTTTTCAGGAGAAAATCATGTTGGCTTGGAAACTTAAGGGCTGAAGATGTTTGGGGTAATCAATGGTGGTGGTGAAGAAATTTAGAATAGCTGCCTTATCAGTGTAGATACCTCATTCTGGTGTCCTACTAGGCAAAATCAAATATCACTTATGGCATTCCAGATCATTAAATTTGGGCATGGTTGGACGCCAAGTTTTGACATCTTTCCTTCTTCCTTGCTTCCACACCCATCTACATTCATTAATATCAATACATGCCAACGTGCGCATATACATGCATTTATTTAGGCCCTCCAATGCATTGAAGAGGTACGTATTATGCATAAAACTGAGCATAGCATGTGTTGAATCCCAGATTCCGAATCAACCTCTAACTCGAGACCCAGCACAGTACATGAGCACTTTGATCATTTCACATCCAAACCATAGTTCTTACAATCAAATTGGCCCGTGTGTATTCCAGGACATTTAAGGGCCTTCTCTTTAAAAGGATCTCACAAAATTCCCATTCTAGGACCTGATATCATTCTTTTAGCCATCAAGGTACTTTGGGCATTTTCCATCAAGATATATCTTGATTGTCTGAACTGATTGATCATATCCTAAAGTAGGCCCAGGTGAACCTAGGTCTCAGTTTCATCCAACAGGTGAGATCTTAATATTTCAATTACAATGGTAGTTTGTTGAAAGCCAATTGTATGAATGGTGGGGTTCATGTCACATTTCAAGTGTCACATTTCAAGACTCATTTGCAACTATCCAAAACAACTAGATTGCTAGTCATATCATGGATGAGGCTCATGTGTAAAATCACACTGATCAAGTGATTCTAGTCTCCCAATTGATGGATATCAAATGGGTGGCTATTGGAAAGTGGAAATATAGTACATGGTTCTTATGGTTGATCAAGTGGACTCCTAGTCATGTGGTGGAAGGGTTTCCATCTCTGTGACCGGTACCATGGAGTGATCAAAAGGCTTGGAGCAATACATTCCAGGAAATCGAGCCATAGAAGATGCTTGTTCACAGTATTTGTAGCCGGTTTTCACCCTCAACAGGGTGCTAAGGATGTAGTAGAGGTGTTTTTTCAGAACTATGGCTGTCTGGTTGAAACAATCGTGCGTAGCCATAGAGACATCGAGAAGTTGCAGACATTGGCATTTGTTAGATTTAGATATTGGGATGACGCATGTGAAGCTGTGCATGTGATAGGTCTGTTCCCCATCTGTGTTAGTCCCTGTTTTTAACGAGATATGGGGCATCCATCCCCCATCCTTTGATTTCAATGAAGTTTTAGCCACTTTTCTTTCAACAACCAAAAAACCAAAAAAAAAAGGCGGGGGGGGGGGGGGAAGAAAATGTGATGATGGGTGATAAGATTATAGAGTGGTGGAAATTGCCTCTTGGCTTTCTAGAGTTGAATCATTATGGTGGCAGTGTGGGCAGGTAGATCTGGAATCATGAAGGGAATTTCTTAATTGTTTTATTGGATCTGAAAGGGAGAAGGATTCAAATGTCATGGTATCTCCAGCTCTTGTTCATGAAGTCCAAGTTTTCAAAAAAAGAAAAAAAAAAAAAAAAACTTTTTCTTTCTTCCAAATGAGTTCCTTGGTTGTGGAAGGTGATTCCCTCAATTGGATAAGGAATTTCCAAGCATGTCTGTGTTTATTGGTGGACATGATCAATATTTTATCGTTCAGAAAGAAAAATCATGGTCAATATATGTGGATTTGCATGAGGGGATTTGTGATTTTTCTTTGACTAGGTTTAAGGGGAAATGAATGGAGATGGATAATTTGGCAAGGATAGGTTATTAGTCCCGTTTGTAGTTGCCAATTTGTATTCCTTTGATCGACGTGTAAGTTTTTATTCAATCCATATGCATCATTCTTTTTTCTTCTTCTCCTGCATTCTCTTTTCTTTTTAATAATGTTTTCCTTAGTGGTAAGGGAAGAGAAAGGATTAGTAGTACTTATTAAAAGAAGATTATTGGTTGAGAAGTCTTTACCTAACACATGCCAGCACCATAACCTCCTTGCTTTTTTCCTCCTATTGTTTTTTTTTTTTTTTTCCTTGTCTTTTTTCCTATTCTTTTGTGAAATAACTAGGATTTCATTAATATTTTTCAAATAAAAAAATACAATGATTTTCTTAATTAAGAAAGGAAAGCATCAAGGAGAGGGAATCCTCTTGATTTTGTGTTCTTAGGCTGTATTCTTTTCTCGTGTTTTGTGAGTTTTCTAATAAATTTTATTGTTATCTCCCTCTCTCTCAAAAAAAAAAAAAGAAAAAAAAAAAAAGAAAAGAAAAGATGGAAAGAATTCCCAATATGAAGATTTAGACTCCTGAAAGAATTCCAGTACAAAGAGAAGAGGTAGAGACTCCTTTGGCCTATGATCAGCCAAGTCTTCTGTTTGTGCATGGGTAAACAAAGTGTTTGGTATGGAGACGGTATCTTGAAACTCATAAAAAAATAATGATAAAGAAACCTTTTGTGGTCCGAAATCGTGCCTTCAACAATAATTGGCCCTGATTAGATGTAGTCTGAAATCGTCCCTTCAACAATAATTGGCCCTGATTAGATGTAGTATCCTCTACAATTTTTCTCTTGTGGCTATTTGGCTGTTGATTTTGAAGATGTGGAACAAAAGGGCTCTCAGTAACAAACTGGAAAGTGTTGCCAAGGGGGTATAGATGTCTCAGGGCAGGCCTATTTCATGGGTTCTGATGTGCAAGCAATTCGTAGGGGTTGCTAGAAGAGGCTGGTTGGAGTTTGTCGAGGACGTGAGCAACCTATTTGGTTTCTACTGCCAGCAGCATGTGAAGCTTCAAAAGAGTTCTAGGGCTTACCCTTGACCTGCCCTGGAACCATTGGGATCATAAGGTGTGGCGATAGAGGGGAAACTTGTTGCTTGTTCAGCACCTGTGCAGATTGCGGTCCAATGGGGTGGAGGTCGGGGTCCACTGGACCCGTGTGAAAGAGCTTCCCTGTCTTCAAACTCCACCTACGATTATTGAGGTAGTTTGATGGATGCAACTTATGTGGGCTTTGTCTGAGGAGGCATACCCTTGGAGATTAGCGATGGGTGGAGGAAATGAGGGAAATGTGTTAAATCCTTTCCATATTTTTTGTCCATCCTTGCAGGGAAGGAAATGGGGATGCTGATGATTTGACAAGGATCGGGATCCAACGCCAATTACTTTGCATTGGAGATGTTCTCCTCATTTTATAGTTTAGCTTTTCTCAATTAAAAAAAAAAAAAAAAAAAAATCCATCCTAAAAAGAAATAATCAGCCCTGTGCAACACCAAAAAAAAGAGGTATTATACAATGATCAAAACAAAAGATTCCCTTCAATGGGTAGCCGACGGATAGACAAGAAAGAAAATACAACAACAGTTCATATTAGAAGCCAAGTATTATATGTCTAAGATCTTATAGTCTGGGCGGATTTTATGTTTCATGGGCCATCCAGAGTGAGGCATATCTTATAGAATCCACCATGTCAGGCTGGGGGTTCAATTGATTCCAACTTGGAAACAGTTCTATGATGGGACTGCAAATTATTCCAGCTCATAGGAACAATTCAATGATTTTGTCCACTGTGGAAGTCCCAGGAGGTGCCACGATGATGTTCGCTCCCTTATGTGAAGCAAAGGGGAGCTCCCTTAGAGGGATTGTAGAAATCACCATGCAGTTACTTCGTGACCATTTTGGGTACTTTGCTTATGAATCCAATATTTGCCTAGATCACCAACTGTCCTGGATTTTCCATTCTGAAGCCTACTATCCAGATTATGGGTCATTAGCAACTTGGATATGTTATTTTTACTGATATGAACTTACGGGTCTATACTCCTACTGTTGATTGATTTTGTAGCTGAAATCTCTATTTAAAGATAAATCTCTCGAGTCCAACTTGTTAGACCACACTTCATGGTTCTCCCCCCTCCCCGGATTTACTTCCAACCTGTTAATTGGATGCAAAATCCATCCCTTCTAATAGATTGGCCTCACCTTGAGAATCACCCAGTGCCAAAATAAGCCCCATATACTCTTCAAGTGGGCCACACCATAGAAAACAATGTCCAGACATTGATAAATACCAAAATACAAGTATAGTCCACCCAATGAAAGGATGTGGGCCATGTGGCTGATTTTTGCACAAGATGTTCCTCACTATGGGGGCCGACCTATTGGAGGGGTTAGATATTGCCGGCACATGAAAGGTTGGAAGTTATTTACTGGGTGGATGATGACTTTAGTCCAACTGGTTTGACTTGAGATGACCTCATATTAAAAACCTATAGATTTATGCAACAGTGGTTACAGTGGGCCTGCGCACACATGCTACCCACAGGATTCTAGCCCTAGCCTACCACACAGGAGGAAGTGGGGCACCATGTACCTGTTCCTGTACCATTTTTTTCGGAATGACCTGTGATCCTCAGGTAACCTTGAGAATATTACACCTTGGGGAAACCTGAAAATTTCAAAAAGGATGAGGAAAATAGAAGGTAATTGATAGCAACTGAGTCGACGAAGTTTCGATGGATCTGAATGCTTTTTATTCTCTGTGAAACTATTTTCTTGTTGGTGCTTCTCTTTTTTGGGACATGAGTTTCATTTCTGATATTCGCATGCAGGGATCCTTCAACAGCACTGGGCTGGTAGTCTCTTCTAAGATGCCGAGGTTCTCTGACATGTACACACTCTCCATTGCCAGTGCTGATCCGAAATCAATTTCTGCCAGAAAGCCAGTCCAGTTCACAAAGAGTGTCACCAAGTGGTTAGTTTTTCTATGTTCTTTCTTTCTTTTTTACTTTTTTTTTTCCACATTCAATTCATATTTCAAATATTCTCCTTCAAAGATGGAATTCCAGAATCCAGGTTTTCATATGGAAGTGTCATATACTGGAGGTTTGTTCAAATACATCCTGATGTATTGCAATAAGATACATCAAGACTCTAGCCGTAGCATTTGGGTTTTTATCAGTGATATGGATCGTTTATTTGATAGGGGTCCCCTTAGATGGGGATGCCCAAAAAAACTCTTGGATTGAACATTTCAACCTTTTGATTATACAAAGGTTGATGGTGACCATTCATGTTCAAAGCAAAAGAGCCAAGTTATCAAAGGTTTGAAATAATCCAGTTGAGAGTTTTTGTCTCTTGACTTCCTACCATCGGAAGTGAGACTTGTCATATAAACTCCTGACGCATTGTGTTGCATTATTTCAAACCTCTGGATGCATCGAGCAAACCTCTGGATGCTATGCTCTAGTGAGGATATCTACAGTATGCTTGGGCTTTCAGTTTGTACAAATGGGGAACTTGGTTTCGTTTCCAGACTGCTGATATCATGGGCCCACCTTGAAGTCCTCTTCACTAAAAACAATTCCCAGATTGGTCATAGCCATTGAATTGAGGGCTGCTGTTCTGTCGCACATGGACCCATTTCCTCTACCGTCTGCCTGCTGCTGCCATTCACAGGTTAGGATTTTCAATAAATCAGAGATTTTTGGTGGACGCCATCCTGCTTGGGTTACTGGTTCACATGTCTGGTACAAATAGATAATCTAAGCACACTGTAGATATCTTGAGAGGAGCATCGTAAGGTGCCTTTTTCATATGGGTATGGGTTGTTGACCCAGTTCATACAAGAACTGCATTTAGAGTGTAAAATTCATGAATTTCTGCTAGGAAAGTAGATATTATTCTTTGTTAGAATTTTATTGAAGCAAACAAGGCAACCTTAGAGAGGGGATGCAATAGACGGTGAGAGGTCATCATTCCACAAATAACATAGAATCAACCCCCAATTACCAAGAAAATGATCAAATCGGCTTCCCCTAAAATCCTATGGGCCTGTTTGGACGCACTTCTCAAAAGTGGTCGTCTGCATTAGAGGGTTTCAGACCTACTTTCTCAACAATTGCTAGTTCCGCACCTATTTTGTTGAGTGGGAGATGCGGTGGAAGTTTGCAAAGTGCATCCAAACACATAACATTAACATCATCCGCCTTTTGGATCAAAACAGCATATTTAGGCCTCAAGTATCCCTGAAAGGGTGTGACCAAATGGGCCCACATACTGTTAACCGGGCTCTAACTTCCCCCTTGGCCAATGGGAAGTCCTCTTCTCCTTAAACTCTACTTTGTTTGAAATAACATTTACATCCAAATGAAGCGTGCCTTTTGATTTGCAGGTTTACTCGTGATGGGGTTCTTGTGGAAGGTCTATTCTGGAAAGATGTTAGCAAACTGATTGATGATTATGCTGGAGATTCTCGAAAGACCAAATGAATCCAAGTAGACTATAGGTACTAATATACAAGGCAGGACTGACCGATCAGGCGAAGTGAGGCAGTGGCACCATTGCCCTGAAATTTTGGGACAGTTTGAATCCTACCTGTTTTACAAGAACTCTTTGAGATTGCATGATTTACAGCAGACCATACTCCAAACATGGTTGAAAAGAGAAATGAATCCATAACACTTTTCTTTCCTGTTTTTTCATCTCTTCACAAGAATGAGTAGGGGTGTACACGAACAGAGCTAGCTCAGTTAGCTTGCTCGACTCGACTCGAAAAAGCTTGATACGAAGCTGAGTTCGAGCTCAGGCCCCAGCTCGAATCCAGTTTGGTGACTCGGTTACTTTGCCATTGATGTTACTCACCAAGTGTGGCTGGTGACAGTGCCATCAATATGGGCCATCAAGTACTTTCATGTATGTTGGCTGGTGACAGTGCCATCAACGAAGGTGTGGTCATTATCTCCACCTTCCTTTCATGTATGTTGCTCACCAAGTACTTTACATATGCTGACAGTGCCATCAATATGGGCCCTGGGAAGGTATGTACATGAAACAAATATCATTTTTTTTCTTGGTTTTTCTTGGTTTTTATGTTGCGTAGAAGGTGTTTGATAAAATACACCTGTAAAAACCATTGCTTCTCTTTCTCACTAAGAAGGGTTTTGAAGGTGCAGTCTAACTCAGCTCGAACTCAGCCTGAGCTGCTGACCGGTCAGTCAGGCTCAAGGACCAAGCTAAGCCGAGTTTGAGCTGAGGTCAGCCAGTGGCTGAACCGAGCCGAGCCGAGCCGAGCCGAGGCCAGCTCGACTTTGTTCAATTTGATGTAATAACATGGTGCATGTGATGAAGAAATCTTTGTTTAATCTGTTAGGGAAGAACTGCCACCCCATGTTGCAGGTATGTATGCATGTCCTCCGTCCATCCGCAGCTATTTACAATCTGCAAGATTAGATGAATTCTCTCACATCTACAATCTGGAGGCTGATTACAATCTGCAGGAAGCATATAGATGAAATCTCTCTCATCTATAACCTGGGCAATGTCGAGCTGGAACAGTATATCAAAGATGGGTTGGACATGGACTTGCATCAATGTAATAGCACATTAGGTCCAGACAGGCCTGAATCAGTGTTTAGCCTAAGCAATGGATGGTAAGCTAGGCCTGACCCAGTCTAGTGCAGGCAGTTCTGAGTCTAGAAACAGGTTCATAGTTCATTACCTAGAAATAGATCTACTTTCAGCCCAACTGAGCACAATCCAAGTTCATTTGCTGCCCTAGTGTTGTAGCTCACAGGCAGGACTAAGGCTTTCGGCAATGTAATGGTCCAAACACTTGAAAGAAGCTAATTTAGCATAGGCAACATTGATAGCTTTAATGCCGGTTTGGGAGTGGATTCGGATCCCCTGGATTTGAAATCCTCTTGTTGTGTTTGACACTGTAGATTCAGAATAATCCAAAAGTAGCTGTTCATATTATATTTACAGGGGCTTGAATTTAATTATTAAATGAATTTTAATCTCTAATTAATGAACGTATGTAATTTTTGACACAATAGTGCTGAAATATATACTTTGCTAAAAAATGATGAAATTTCAAGTCTTAGATGGCGTTCGAGTGACTAACCAACAATTTTTAACCGTTGATTTACACGGACAATGTTTGGATGGTGTTGATCATCATATTACAGTAATTATAGTGATGCAATTGATAATCTGATGCAATTGATAATCTGCTTATTTTAGAATATCATTAGTGGGCCATGTGTCCAATAGGTTAATAGTTTAGTAATACACATGATACATATGTCCAATAGGTTAATAGTTTAGTAATTCTCACCCTGGATTTTAGATGTAATCCAGGGTGAGAATTCAAACCCCCTTGAGGGAATTTGAAACCCCCAATTACCTTTTGGTGCCAAACAACCCAGGGATTTGAAATCCCCTCAAATCCAAGGTGCCAAACTACCCTTTATGCTGTTTGCCATCCTATTCATGGGCAGGAGGACAGTAGCTTGTACCAGTGTAATCAAGAGCCGTTTGGATGCATATGACTCAAACTTGCTCAGGTGTTGGTTGAGTGGTCCATGAATAACTAAGAAATCCAAGCTTTGGTTTTGCAGAAAATTGAATACATAAGCACCCACATGAAATTCCACAGAACATGGTCCAATATTTGGGAGAATGTGTTCACATTTTAGGACCCAACTTAATTATATGATTTAGATCTTGTGGGATGTGCCAGGACTGTTGCTTTAATAATATTATATTGCTTGTTGATTAAATGACTAAGAAAGCAATCTAAACTCCATTTAACCGATCATGGAACCTCTACAACCTCTTCCATGCGTCCTGGGGTCCCCGGCAGAAGCTCACATAGAAGGAAAAAGAAATCTTGGATTTTATCAGAGAAACGTCTCCTTGCTTCTATCAAAGATACGTCTTCTCTGTTTTATGCCTATTTTGTGAAACTGGTGTTATTCAAGCGCCAAGAACATTGTTCCTCTAAAAGAGGGTTTTGCTCGAATATTGAATTTCTGCCTTTTTAAAAAGCACAAACTTAGTTAATTCTCCAAAAGAGCTCTTGGATTGAATATTTCAACCCATTGATCATACAAAACTTAGCCGTGTTCCACAACGTGGGTTCATGGGCTTTTTTTTTTTTTTTTTTCCTTCCCTGCGCTACAAGGCACTCGAATACATGATCTCAGTCTAGCCATTGGTGAACAAAATGTGAGTTGGTTGCCTACCACGACTCATTTAAACGTTCAAAAAAAAAAAAAAAAAAAGCTTTGGAATTGTAGACATTGTACTTGGGCCATTGTACAATGATCCACACCGTTTATATGATATGGGCTCCTGAGATTGAAACACCGTAGGCATGTAGGCAAAAGACTGTGTAAAGAAAGACAATTCCCAAGTATTTCTAATATTTGAAAAACTGTTTGCTGTATTTAAATCGTAGTAGATCTTTTCATATTGACCGTCCATTTTATAATGACGCGTCTGGTCCATCCAAGTTTTGGAATGAACCCACATCAAAATGGTCCACCAATGGTGGACTGGATGTCTAAACACATCTCAATTGAGAAGGATGGCTTCCCTCTCAAGTTATGAGATGCAAATCTGTCAGTGACAGGTTGCTGCAGTAACTTCCTGCTCCGAAGTTGGGTGGAGCCTAGATCAATCTACCCCATCCATCCGTTTCGAAAACTCAGTGGTCCACATAAGAGGAAACGGTGGTAAGTATTTTTTGTATTTTCAATTAATCGCAGTGGGAAGGCGGATGGCAATACATACGAGGTGGACAAGGAAGATTTCAACGGTGGGTATTTCTTGACTTCGTTGGACGTGTATATTTGGAAAATTGGCCCATAAACAGTGAATATGAAACCGTGAATAGAAGGTCTGCCGTTGAAAAAATCTTTGGGTCCACAGAAGTTTTGGATCAAGCTTATATTTGTGTTTTCCACATCTATCTGGGCCCAAAAGGTTTCAACGGTGGAAATCATTATTGATATTGTTTTATGTGGTATACTTGGACATACTTACATTTTGGGCTCCACCCTTGAAATGAGGTTAAAAAAAGGATGGACGGCGAGGATAATCCACATACGTTCACGGTGGGCCCAACCGAGTTTACTCAGTAGGCAATCCGATTTTCGTTTTATACGGTACGGGGTTGGGTGGGATGAAAATGAAAGGAGGGAGTCGTTGGTCTAAGTTAATGGGAGGAGAAAAAGGCATTCTTGAGAGAAAAATCCACAAGGCAAAACAACAAATAAAAAAATAAAATAATAGAGGAAATAAAAAGCATTTACAACTAAAAAAATCAAATAAAATGGAATATATATATATAGAGAGAGAGAGAGAGATTAAAGTCAGACAATGCTTTCTAGGCAAATGCATTTCTATCATTTTTTTCAGAGCCCAGTGCATTTCATCCTCCCATTCATACTCAAATTCCTATCAATATGAAAACAAAGTACAATAAATGAGTAGAATATTTATTTACTGAAAATAGGAATCGATGATCAAAATAAAATAAAATAATTAATGATTTTTTTTTTTCATAAAGTGGGTCCTCAGCAAAAATGCTTGGATTTTCATCAATATAAAAATCAGGTCTCAAAGATTGCATGCCATCATAGGACCCAAATCACACACACAATAAAAAAAGATCCAAACCGTCCATCAGGTAGATCCAATCGTTTCGGATCACCAGGCACTAAAATCAGGCCACCCAAGTCCTCGAGAGTGCCGCGGTTTAAGAAACAGGTATGCCTGCTTCTAACACCGTGGCCCAGGTAACGAAAGGACGGGGCTGAATCTTAGATCATAGCACCCACACAACAGGACCCACAAGACGGACTGGATGGTTTTATATTGGAATTTTGCAGGACATTATTCGCAGCACCTTTGGAATATAGAAGGATGTAGCGACTCAACAGCTCCTGCTACCGAAATTTAAGCCCCCGACTTTTTCTTTTTTCAAAGAAAGGTTGGAAAACCCTAACCCTATAATGAAAAGGAAAGGGCTCTCCAACAGAAGGCTATTGTATTGTTATTATCTGAGAACAAGTATATGAAGAGAGATAAACGGATGAGAGAGAGAGAGAGAGATTCACCGTCCCGCCGCTGTGGCTGATTAAGAGTATTGCCTTCTTGGGTGTGACTATATATATACATGGGGAGATTAGAAATTAGGGTTTCTTTGCGGTTCTTCCAATTAGCCTCCTCTATTTAGATGTATTTACGGGAAACCCCTTTACGCTTCCGTGTCAATGCATCGGACTCGGGTCTGGTAGGGGTCAGACCAAAACATGACCGACATCCTAAATGGACCACGAAAAGGGCCCGACCCACTATCCATCACCCCGTGGACCGACGCAACTCACTTAAAAAATCCATGATCCCAGGCCCGAACTTACAGCATGTCTATAATGTAGGCGGTTATAACAAAAGTGACTGTTATACATTTTTGTCCCCTGTGTATTTTGAAGGGCCTGTTTGGGAGCGTGGATTTGGAACCCCATGGATTGGCAGTCCTCCCCATGCGTTTGGCTTCCTAAAGTATGAATCAACTTTAATTCAAAAATACTATATGGTATATTTACGAGGGTTTGAATTTAATTACTAAATCAACTTTCATATTCCTGATTAGTGAGATATATAATTTTTGATACTATAGTTGTGATAAGCCCACTGAAATATATGCTTTGCCTAAAAATGATGAAATTCCAAGTCTCGAATGGACTGCAAGGACAAGATCATGTCTAAGTGACTAAGCAACCATTTTTAATTGTTGATTAATATGGACAATGTTTGGACAGTACAGATCATCATTAGTAGGGTATGTGCCCAATAGAATGATAGTGTATGATGACACATATGTTACACCTGCAACTATTGAAATGATTTTAAGTGTAATCCAAGCTCAACGTGGATTGCAAAACCCTCGAGGAGGGTATTAGAAACCCCTTGGATTTGAAACCCTCAGTTGTTTTATGCTGCCAAATAGTTAGGGCATTGCCAATCTCATCTAATCCACGGTGTCAAACGACCCTTAGTTACATTTGATTATTAGAGAGAAAAACTTTCATCAAAATAAATGTTTCAATTTTCACCTTCCTTTACACAGAAAAAGCAACTGAATTAGTACGATTAGCGCATTTTACTCTTTTTCTTTTTTTAGGGCCTGTTTGATTTTCAGTGGTTGTTTCATGAATAATTATTACCATTTCACCCGTTTGAAAATCATTTGAAAATTCACCATACTTTTTATCTTGAAAATCGGTTTTAAAATGTTATTTTAAATTTTTAGACCCCAATGTGATGTATATGATAAATTCATTCCGTCTAGTCGTTTTAGCACAATATTTTAAGGCATGAGCCGAAAAATGAGGCAAGTTGAACACTCAAATGGCCCACGCTAAAAGAAATAGTGAGCCTGAGAGGTTTTTAATGGTAAATGTTTGATTTCATTTTTCTAGTGGCATGGTCCACTTGAGCTTTAGATATGTCTCGTTTTTTGGCTCAAGCCATAAATTCATTAGGCATAATAGATTAACGGTGTGGATAAGCAATACATATCACGGTGGGACCCACAAATATGTTGTGGTGTTCTCCATTTTTATGTCAAAAATGCATATCATCAAGTCAAACAAAGAAAAAAGTGAGGTAAATTATTACATATTTTCACAATATTTCTCAATGAATTGAAAAATCAAACAAGCCCAAGGTTATTGATACCAAAACCTCAACATTGAAAGAGGTTATCTTCACCCAATTTACCACTTGAGCTATGGATCCATGTGTGCCCATTTTACTCTTCTTTGCACATGGCCCGCCTCAACGATTCTACTCGGGGGTGTAACATATGGCGCATGGAGCCCACCATGATGGGTGTATGACATCAATTTTGTATATCTAATATACTGCCTTTTGATAGAACATTAGCACAAAACAAGACATAAAACTTGAGAGCCCGTTTACGGCACCACCTCATAATAGGAGGTCAGCATGAAATGATACATATAAAACTTGAGAGGACCACATCAAGAAGAGTGAGAATGGGTCAAACATTCTCACTTTCTCAGCTAGCAATTGTCTGATTTTTACAAAAATATATTTCATTCACACTTTTTTTTATTAGTACACTTTCCTAGGAAATTCATTCTCCAGCTTTTCCTCAAAAGACTGGGAAATGGAAACCTTAAGAACTCAAAATAATAATAAGGCCCACATTGGTAGATGCCTAAAAATGAATTGATCTCGTTTTAGTTTCAGTAATTATGAATTGAAGACCTTAAATCTCTAATACACAATGAGTTCTTCCAAATGATGATTATGTACTAGAAATTAAAATTTCAAGGCCTAAAGTGTTTTCCAATCGTAATTAAATCATTCCACAAGATATACTAAGCCGACTCAACATTCCCAGGGAATCATAAAAACAAGGGAATGAATTCCCCAGCTAAACAGGGCCTTCTACCTTTCTAGACCACTGATCAAACAGATCTTGCCATATAGAGAGATTTTTTGAGTCTCCCCCAACAGTGAGTCCCATCAGATGAACACTCACCGGTAGATAGACGTAGATGGACTATATTATCATCATGGGTACATTATTCACCTTCCGAATTATGGTCTCCAGATAAAAGCTTTCATGAAGAGATAGAATGATCAATATACAACTGAATGAAGTACTAATATTGGTTTCAATGTGGGAGATTCTTGGGGAATTCTGCATCCTCGTTGGGACTCAACAGAGAAGGTTGTGGATTACTACACCTTAGGGCCCACTTTTCAAAATGGGAGATCTTTATATTATGCAACGAGGAGGCTCCTAAACGTCTAAACCCATATACTCTCATCGATCTCAAGCTGCATTTTAAGTCATGGGCAGCTAAGAGAATCAACAAAATTGGGGTGGGGATTGACCTGCCTGCAAGTGTCCCGTGAGGACGGACGTGGGGGCCACCACCCTTTTAAGTCTATCCAACCCAAGTTTAGTTGCCACCACGTTTGAATGGCAACACATCCTACAATGGCTAGGACAACAGATCATGATCCGATCCTTCAAGTCTGTCTCCCTTCCACCTGACAAACAGATAACGCACATGCTGACTTCCGAGGTGCCAAGACTCATTGTCCCAGATAACCTTGTGCGGCCTGATTGAGCTGCCTCACGGGTCCCAAATAATTTCAACATTGTGGACGTCTATACTTCATTTTTAAACAAGCCTAATTGTTATTTGCACCCTCTTCTTTCTCTGTGCTCTCTTTTTTATGTGATAAGAAGAATGGTAAGGGAGTGATATTATTGTAACTACTGTTTATTGTTATTACCATCATGGTCAATCACATATTCAGCAGTCACATAGGTATCAGAAAAGTCATCTTCACCCCTCTCCTGGAATGGGACTTCTTCACAGTCAGATCCGGATCGGTCAGAATCCTCGCCGCCTCTCCATTTCCTTTTCATGATTCTGGGTACCACCCGTCTCACTGCCTTGGTTTCCACTTTCGATTCATCCTGGTTTATTCGCTCGAATCGAACTGCACTCACTTTTCTGGCATTCCCGGCCAATATCTGCAAGAATAAAAATCACGGAAGCTGCAGTTAGCTGAATAGTTAAAAGAATGACTGTCCAATGATTGGAGAATCCTGCACATATATACACGAATGAATGGTCACAAATAACATCTTAACAACCATAGTCATTCAAATAGAGAAATTTCTGTAAGATCTTCTTGTAGCAGCCAAACAACTAATGAAGATTTTTTCTTCTTTTTCTTTTTCAATCTACAAACTACTGATGATGGTCGCTCAAGGTTTTCCAATATGACTCATAATCAATGGCCAGTGCCACAGTTCAGAAACTCGACTCAACTCGACCCAATGTCCAGATGGGTCGGGTTGACTGAAAGACTCAAAATAGAGTCTTTACATGACTCAATGTTTAATATTTAAATATGAATCCTAGCGGTAGTACTAAATAATTACAATTAAGTAATATAGATAAAATGGCAAATGAAAACAACAACAGCTACTATGGTGCGTTGGTTGAAGGTCTTGGTTCTATTAGCAAGAGAGGGAGGGACCGTGATGTAGAGCAGGTCGCAGACAGTTTCATGGCCAAGATGGATCAAAAAAGGCCCAGTCGACAACAAAAGTGATCCGGACCATCAGACCTTAAATCAGGCGTATCTCGCAATTCAAAATGAGTTATTCAACATACCATATATGATTTTGGGGGCAGGACGAGCTACTTTAGCCACCCAACCCTCCTATGCCGGGCTAAGCATGCCAAATTTGCGAAATACCACCAGATTGACAGTCAAATTCCCTTATTATTTTCGTTTTTACTATTTATAGTGAGTTTTAGTCTCAGTATAACTCTGCATCCCTTGGGCTTTAGGAGTTGCGCCCAACATGAAAAGTGCTTCGAATAATTAGGAGAACGTCGTGGTTCAGCCAAATAGAACACTTACCATTTTTGGCCGAAAACCTTGCACACTAGTAGACATCACAACCGTCTATAAATAGTAAGTTCACTATTTATAGTAAGTTGCGAATTCTAGGAGTTTTAGTTGTAGTTTGATTCCAAAATTTCTTCCATTGCTTAGTATCCCTATTTAAAGGGTTGTGAACTCATTTATTTAATTCATTAATCAAATTACGAATTTATTAAAATTTATTTTCTATTTTCCTTGCTTGTTCCTCGTGGATTTGAAAAGTCTCTGTGAGGAGTCCAGAGAAGCTCCGTAGATTCGGAGTAGTTATCTTTGAGGAAGATGATGCTCGACCTCATCACGTTCATCCCTACGTCAATTGGTATCAGAATGAGGATTCCCCTCGGGCCGATGGCAAACAATGAAGGTATGAATCAAAATCTTGTGGACGGTGAGCTAGAGATTATTTATCTTACGAAAAGAATGAAAGTTTTTCATCGAGAGAGTCAGTTGATCATGCAAGAGCTACCGGAAACCCTCGACTATCTGGTGAATGCGCTACTTCCGCCCCGAGCCCTAGGCGATGCTCCACAGACTGTGGTTGCTGTACGGCACAACCCCGATGTCCGTAGAGCACTACCAGTGGTAAATCATAGGGCTACAGTTGGTGTTCGAGTTGTCGGTATCGTTACAAGTTTCGCTGGCCGGAGATAAATATATAATATTGTTATCATCGATAACCAGAAATGCAGGGAAAAAGGGGGAAACATGGAGAAAATGGTGGAATTTTTTAGTGAAACTTCAAGACATGCCTAAATACACATATTTACATATACAGGAATGAAAAAATTGCAAAAAGAATGCATTAAATTAGAATATTCCATTTAAATGGGGCCAAAAGGCATGCGTTGTCATAAGAAATCACTCAAATAGTAACCAAAATGAGTTTATATAATACATATGCAGCTGGCATATAGTAATTAACACATAAAAGTAAATGAACTCAAAGATGTCAAATCAAGGATGGATTAGATTATCCAATCCGTGTGGTATTTGATACTCTAGCTGAGTATGACACTTGATACCTAGCATTTGAAAATGGTACATGTGGCAAATTCTAACATAATTTAAACCGTGTTTTCGCTTCATCAAGATCTGTGTGACCTAATCGAGAGATTGGATAGAAAAAAAAAAACCCATTACGATGGCCCTATTAAGTTTTTAATGGTGGGCATTTAATCACCACTGTTTCCCTTAGTGTGGTCCACCTGAGATGCAGTCATGCAGATCTGTCTCATTTTGGACTCATGCCTTAAAATTATCTATCAAAATAAATGGACGACATTGATAAAATATTTATCATTATGATGGCCCCACATAACATCGACCCATCAATCCACGAATACAAACAAGTGACACGTGCGCACCGTATAAATCAATACGCTTATCGTACTGAGTCAACGGTGTGGGGCCCATTGTGATTTATGTATTTTATCCACCCCATCTTTGTGATCTTATGAACAAGTTGGATGAGAAATAAACATCACTGTGGGCCCAAGAAATGTTTCAACGGTGGAAATTATTATTCCAACTGTTTCCAATGGTATGGTCCACTTGATCTTTAGGTATGCTTAAATTTTGGTCCCAACCCTTAAAATAAGATGGAAAAACGGATGGACGGCGTGGATAGACCAAATACATTCATGGTGGGCCTAATAGAGTTTACTCAGTACGATAAGAGCGTACTGAGTAACTCAGTATGCAATCTGATTTCCCCGTGCAATTTGAGTAACCGTATGAATGGCATGTAAACATCAGTGTCGACCCCAGGGAGGTTTCAACGGTAGGAATTTCCCTAACCACGTTTTCCTTTAGTACAGACCACTTGAGTCTTGGATCCTACGCACTTTTGGTCTTATATGGTTAAATGAGCTCATAAAATAGATAGACGGTATGGATTTCTCACAAACATCACGTTGGCCCCCAAATAGGTTTCCAGCGCAGGAAATCCGTAGAAAAGGCTTTCGAATCCACGTCCGTCCGGTGTAACTCATTGCACCAAACGTACTGAGTAAACTCTATGGGGTCCACCATGATCTATATATTTTATCCACTCCTTCCATCCATTTTACCATATAATTTTAGGGCTTAAACCCAAAAATAAAGCTTATCCAAAGCTCAAATGGACCACACCACAGTAAACAGTGTGAATTGAACGTCCACCATTGAAAAATTCCTAAGGGCAACAGAAGTTTTGGATCAAGCTTACATTTGTGTTTTCCCTTCATCCATGTTATTGTGGTATTATTAAAAGCTGGATAACAAGTAAACATCACTGTGGGCCCTAGCAAGGTTTCAATGGTGGAAATCATTATTCCCATTGTTTCCTGTGGTATGGTCCACTTGAGCTTTGGATATGCTTCAGTTTTGGGCTCAACCATTTAAACAAGCTGCAAAACCTGATGGAGGGTGTGGATAAACCACATACATTCACGATGGGCCCAAAGTCAAGGATCGGATACCCCATTTAAAGATACTGGACGTCGTGGATAGACTAGATACACCATGATGGACCAAACTCCAGGTTAAAAGGGATTGGATTTCCCTACTACAGAGACCGGCCGAAGTCATTTTCGAAGAAAAGAGGGTACCTGAACCCCAAATCTCCTTGAAATTTCTCCGTTTCCATTGCATTTTTGAAGAAAGAGGGTTCCAGTCCTTCCGAAACTCCAAATCTCCACGATTTTTGTGGATTTCTCGCCAAAAACTGCGTTGAATCAGGCTTTTTCTCAGTCTCATCATTGTACGCTCTCCTCTCCCGTCCTTCCACTTCTGCATCCTCGACGCACCCTTTCATCTGGAAGTATCGCACTCCCCCCAAATTCATTTGTTTCACTTGGCTGGTGGCTAGGAAGCGAATTCTAACTATCGATAATCTGCAGAAAAGAGGCATGCAACGCCCTAATATCTGCCTTTGCTGTATGAATGTTGAAGAGACAGTTGATCATTTGTTACTTCACTGTCCTCTCATCTCTGCCATCATGTATGACTTCTTCCAACGTTTTAGTGTCTGTGGGTGTATTCCCGGCACCGCTTCCACCTTATTACAGCACGATTTTTCTTTCGGGAAGTCCAAAGAGCGTATTTGGAGAATGGCGATTATGGCTATTTGGTGGGCAATCTGGACGGAAAGGAATGGTCGCTGTTTTAACAACATTCAGTCTTCGGTGCAAGCTGTCAAAACTCGGGCTAAATATCTTCTTGTCGAATGGGCTGCTAATGCCCCTTCTCTTAAGGGCTGCAATATGTTATTTTTGGGCTTGTAGTTTTGGTTCTGCCCTCTCAGCAGATCCTTTTTGTTCCTTTCGTCCCGTTAATCAAATCGTTACTTTAAAAAAAAAAAAAAACTGCATTGAATCTTTATCCATTGGAAGAAAAAGAAAAAGGGAAATGCAATTACGGCGCACCGCCGCCGATCATGGAGTGGCCCACCAAAATCTTGGTCCGATTATGCAATCTTCTTCTCTATAGGTCCTAAAACGCCTTCTCTCACATCGATTCAAAGATTTTTATTTTTAATTTTTTCTCTCGATTTTTCAGTAGTTACCCGGCATCTCAGGCCCTTTTATCGTCGAAATGTGAATGTATTGACAAAAATCGTGTGATATATTGTAGGATACAAAGAATCCTTATTTTTAAAAAAATTTCTAAGTGATTTCTGAGGGTTTCGTATTGCTCGCATATGATAACGATATCATCGGCCAATAGTATCGATATTGTGAATACTGCCTACAGTTATCCCGCGATTTCTCGCCAACAATTGGACTTTTCGCAAAAAATCAATAAAATCGACGATATTAGGAAGAGAAACGAAAAAAGGGAATTTCGGTGTCAGAACTCCAACGATACCGAAATTATCGGCGATAATTCGATAATATCGCCGATAATTTAAACACTGGCTACAGCAGATGATTCAAGTTCTAGCGACGAGAACCTGAATGAAGGCTTTGCCCGATGACCAATCCATGGAGGCAATCATCTAGATCATGCTGAAAGAGACTATCAAGGTAAGGCTGAACGTCCTAGTTTTAACGATTTATTACGCATAGAAGATTTCCTCGACTACCTAGCCGAAGAAGAATGATATTTTGATTACATGGACGTGCTAGAGCGTTTAAATTAAAATATGGTGCTTCTGCATGAGAATTCCTATTTAAAATCTTAACGATGATGAAAGTATTGATATTCAATATTCAACTAGTCTTTGGGTGAACTGACTAGTGAGTTAATTCTGACTTTGTAGGGTTTTTAAAACCATGTTTAGAGCGTAAGAAAAAGTACACCAACATAGCGAACTTGTGAAGAATCACATCAATGGATGATGCATGAGGTCGAATTTTCAGGACTTAACAATGAAGCTACACAATGCATAGTGTGGAGATCTCATTGGACTCCCAAAGTTGGTCGAGTCACCATTGCGTGCATGGATAATAAGGCACACTCTCCTTGCACAAGGTAACACCGAACTCTCACTAGGCTGGAAGACTTTTGATTTGAATATACAAGCATTGACAGTTTCAAGACTCGAGATTTCATGGGCAGCCACTCATCGACCATAAAGTACTAGTTTGATAGTACTTAGTTTCCCTAGTAACATCTTTGAACTACAATCTCATCATCATCTAAGTCCTTGTCCAAATTAATTGGGGTTGGCTACACAAATCCTGTTCTGACACTCCACTCTCAAAGCCATCTTTGAAATGGTTCCATTAAAATCCTAGGAATCTGGGTGTTTTACTGAGATTTTAATGGCTCCCAATAACTCCAGAAGTTTGTTAATAAATTCCTCACAGAATCCATTTCTGTTTGTTAAGCCCAAATACCAAGTCCTGCAAACCAACTCCTAAATATGCTAATCAACCTATAATTATAAAGCAACCCATACCAAGCACTGTACGCTGTATCAAGGACATTAAATAAATAATATATATATATAATTAAAAAAAAAAAAAATCCATGCTAAGGATGGAAATATAGAGCATACCTCAAGTTTAAACATCTGATACCGTTCCTCCTTCCGATCTTGGCGATCGCTTTCTCCATTGGTATATTCACTATTCTCTTCCAGGTTTGCCTTTTCAAGCACCACCTTGATACTCTCACCTGTTCTGGGAATGTATCCAAATGAATCACAGATAAATCCAGATACCGTCTCATACTGATGACCCTGCAATGCGTGTCAGAAAAGAGAATAACTATGTGGACCACAGGGATTATGTGCAAGAATGATTCCACCACTTCGCCCTTTATTTTGTCCAAAATAGATAGTGGGAAAAAGAGAAGCACAACTGAAATTCATAAAATTTCCACAACAGCGAATGTTGATCTAACACAGTGACTATGAATAAGCATAATAAATATCTCCATTGAGACTCAAGACCAGAAGTCATAATTATAATGTTAAAAATTGTGTATTGCGTGGCTTGTAAAGACCATTTTCATAAGGGGTGCGTTCCGGCAGTACCAGTACACTGTAAACTACAGTGGTACTGTGGGAACGTGATGCATTCAAGACATCCAACTATCCATCAAATGCGTCGCCATAGGTTGCATCCAGGGCCCAAACATCATGCCAAATGGAAATCTAGGATAACCACATAGCAAGGGACAAGTTGAGACGACACCCACCCTTGATTTGAGTGGGGGACCCACCGTGTTGTATATACTGAATTCAGGCTGTCCATTCCCTTCATCTGCTCTTGATGAAGGAAAAAATAAAAATAAAAATCGGGTTGTTCTGCAGTCAATTAGGCCCTGGTGAAAATCAAGGGTGGATGTCCCCTAAGGGCCTGTTTGGATTCGCGTATAAGAGTGCATTGTATTGTATTATAACTGAATATTCTCATTATTCAGCGTTTGGATAAGAGCGTACAAGCATCGTATCCTATGCGCGCGATTTCATACCGTTTCCAAAAAATTGAAAGCGCGGTAGAGTATTGTCAGTGAGTTCTATTGCTGTCAATACTTCGTATTCATTGCGCTGTATTTGCAGCAGATGAAAGTTTGAAATTTGTACGATTACAAGATATCTGGTACATATGCAATGTAAGATCGGGACCGTTCATTTAGTACATTTCAACGTGAAAATCATCTGGGCTAAAAATCAGAAAGTTCCATACGTCAAACAGGCCACCTGACCCAATTAAGATTGTACAATACGCAGACATAATACGTCATATCCAAACATTGATCAGTATAACGTATTGTATACTATGCCAAACAATACCTCCTATCCAAACATTGATTAGTATCTGATTGATTTGGATGTATTCTGAAAACCGTCCAATGTATGCATGAACAGTACCCGAATACAATACAATATAATGCAATACGTGAATCCAAACAGGCCCTAACACCTTTTCCCATCCTGTGGACCACCAGAGTTTTGGGTCAATCTGATTTTTGGGCGCTGCAGATAAACTGAGGGGATGCATCCAATGGACGTGCTGGATGTGATACATACAACGTGGGCTCCACATCTGCCCAGTATCACTGGAGCACACCTCTTTCGGCTGTTGCCTATTACAGTTTAGATATAAGTACTCATGCGGATCAGAGCTAATGGAACTCATCATTGTCTATGTTGTTCCTGAGATGTAGAGAGTAGAACCCGCTTGATGCACAGGGCTGGCAAGATGGAACAAAAACTGATGGTAGCCAACTACATGTGCACAGCAGTGGTTGCAGCCAATGAGACCTTCCCTATAATTGTCAACATCATGCAACTTTCAACTAGAGCTTTTTCAAAGGAATAAGCGTAGGGCCATCGATTGGCTGGGACTTGGAAAGCAAAATCAAACCTTTGAATAGGACCAGCCCGACTGGTTCGGACACACCCAGTTCAAAGTCTGGGCCAAATATAATCCCAGGACTGTTTGACAGACCTAGATCAGTACCTCTCGATTGGTGACTCTATATGGATGAGGAGATATTTGGAAATTGTGTATGGGTGTTTTTTCATCGAACTAATCATTTGTCTATGATTGTAACTGATATGTACTCAAGCAATGGAACCTGTTTACCAGGGCTGACTAAAACTTATGGTAGCCAAACGTCAACTAAAAAAAATAGTTGTTGTAGGGCCATGAGGCCTTGCAACAGGAATTGCCAAAACCATCCAACTTTCTCCTAGAGTTTGTTCAGAAGAATGAGCATATGACTTCAATGGGGTGGGACCGGGTGAAGAAAAATCAATTTTTTTTAATAGGGTGGGGCAAAAGCCAAGCCCAGGACCAGCCCTAGTTCAGACACTTTCGATTTGTGAATCTATGTGAATAAGAACATACATGGAAATTGTGTCTCACGTAGAATGAGACTCGTGCATAACATGCAACTCATACGCACAAGGGATAAGATAGAAAATATTACATAAGTTAACACAACTAGTATTGGCAAAGATGTATTTTGGGAAAACATCAAATACATAAATTAATTATCATAAGAAGAACAAGTAAACAGTTCACTAAGTAAATCCCAGTGTAACAATTTGGTATGAACCATTTCCATGTTATTACAATGTCAAGTGGCCATATAGGGTGCCCATCCTTCTGCACTGGATGAAATAGGAAATTAACCGCAGGAGTCATAACCATCCAACATCCAATTTTGTAATAGTGAGGTTACATGATGCAGTAATTGTGTTTAAGAGTCCATTCAGTACTAAATGGGATCATTTAACTCTGTAACCATTTATTTAACCAAATGAATAGTATTTTCATGAGAATCATCATTGCTGAGAGAAAAAAAAAAAAAAGAAAAAGGAATTACGATCATCATTAAATAGTATTATCATGAGAAACATGTTACTGTTTATTTAACCAATTGAGTGGAATTTCTCTCAGAATGCAGTCAATGAATTGCACTGCTTTTGAGTTAATGAAGTCTGATTATGGGCAATTTATAGGAAAAGTTTAACCCGAAACTTAACTCAATAATGACCTCCAGTATGACAAACCTTGAGTAAACATCATAAGAAAGACAAGACCAATGAAAGAAAAATAGAGAGGAAGATGTCTCTAAGCCACAGTGAGTTGATAGATAGTTGGCCAGAACCACCTTAAAAACTGAATGTTAATTTTCAATGGATGAGAACATTAAACTTGTTCTGAGGGGATGGATACACAATTTCCACATTAAGAAAGAAGAAACATTAAACTTGTTCCCATGGGAAATGGATACACACCACACTTGAGTGTAAATTTGTCCAGCAAAATGGATGTTGGAAAAAAAAATAAAGGTATAAAAATAAAAAAAAATAAAAAAAAATCAGCTCTTCATGAAGGGAAAAATTACAAACCTCTAGCATTTTGATATTTAGATCTTCTGAGAGCTGGTCAATCGATGTATTTGCATCCACATCAAATATCCCATCAGCTCGCATCACAACATAGCCAGTTTTCTTCTGGATCTCCTCCTGTTACATATCAAAGTATATGAGAAAATAATTAAATCAAAAGATATTAATCATCATCATTGTCATCACCATGCAAGCCTTATTCCAGCCAAGTGGGGTTGGCAAAACAAATCCGCTTCTGCTATTTCGCTCTATGAAGGACCATATTCTCAGTTAAACCACAGGATGAAATCCAGCATATCAATAACCCATTAATAATAATGAAAACCAATAGGCAAAAAGGCCATGCCTTCGAAACAGATGCATTGTAATGGTATTAGTTGGCCAGAATGGAAATCAGGAGCTACCAGCTTATGCAAATACTAGTTTCAAATTCAAGCACCAACAGACTATAACAAAGAGTGGGAGCCTTATATCATATGTAAAATTATACAGTACAATAGTTCACGGGTGGAGAAGAACTCATTGAATACCAAAGCTGTAACTGAATTGTATTCCAACATTTTTGCGAGGTTTGGGCGAGCAGCCATCACCGTGGGTTTACTAACTAAAGGTGTGGGTTCGACTCCCCTGCTCGGCATTACCCGATACACGTGGTTGTGGGTGATTGTGTGTATCCGCAGGGAATAGTCTCGCCTCAAAAGGGGCAGAGGTACCGTGTCTTCAAAAAAAAAAAAACATCATTGCATCTGAGCATATGAGCAAGGGATGACAGAGAGTCCCTGAGATCCAGAGAAATGACCTGAACATATGACAGACATTATTGCATCTGAACATATGAGCAAGGGAGAGTTTGTGTTGGCTCTCCGCTTTCTCCTTCATCTGGGATAGATCAATGATAGATCTCCTGCTTTGAACAGGCAGCATCGGCACTTTCTGCATCCCAATTAATAGATAGACCAAAATCAAGGTATGTGATCCATTTATGATTTTTGGGTTTTCATTATTGTATTCTACATGGAGTTCCGTAAGGCTAATAAAATCCATCGTTTTCTATTCAGAAAAAATTTGCTTCCTCATTTCAAAATTCCTAACAAAGCAATATGGAGAATGCTTGCTTTCAACATTCTTCAAGCTATTTTGACAGAGAGGAATGATAGAATCTTTGATGATAAAGTTTCTCCTCAGTTTGTCCCTCAACAGGGGATATTGCCTTTGTCATTAGAATTGGCTCTCGTGTTGCTGGAAATTTTATGTTATTTCAATGGATTCATTGCAAGGGATTAGAATTCAATTGTTTTTGGTTAGTTGGTCAAGGTTGTTCTTGCTTGTAGTTTTTTGGGTTTTTTGGATTTGTTTCTTAGGTTATTTCTTTTCTTTTTTCCTTTTTAGTAGCATTAAGTAAGGAGGAGGTCACCCCAAACCTAGTCTCATGCTTCCTGTTGTAGTCTTCACCTCAGGCCCTCTATCTACACCATCTTCTTGTGTTGATGGCAGATTGGCAGTTGAACGGGCATATCCATGAGCCAAGATTAGAAAATACACGTTGGTTGGTGACAGCCATCATTGATGCCTTGGTTGCAGCAAAATGATTACCTTTGATTCATAACTAGGTTATCAATGGGTCGGGCTCAGCCCGAGAGAGTGTTATTGAAGCCTAATCCACATAATGACACTTAGGCCTTACCCCAACCCAAGCCCATGTCAGCCCTAAACATAAGGAGCCAAGCCCAAGCCTGGCCAGCTGGAACAACGGTAAGCCCAAGCAGGTCCGGCTCAAGCCCTACCTGTGCGATTTCAGAGAAATTACAGGTTCTGCTCATTACCAAATCATAAGCTGTCATGGTTTGATGATCAAATGGGACCCACTATGCACACAGGATTCCTAGAGAATTTTCTAGACTGGTTATTCTTTGATTAATGGCAGACAGACAAACTTAAGAAGAAAATCAATTATCCACATCCAAAAAAATAAATAAATAATCTAGTCATTAAAGGGGGTTAGGAACTTAGGATCCTCCAATATATGTGCCAAGGGAGTGTTATCGAACCCAATCCGCATAATGACACTTAGGCCTTACCCCAATCCAAGCCCGTGTCAGCCCTAAACATAAGGAGCCAAGCCCAAGCCTGGCCGGCTGGAACAACAGTAAGCCCAAGCAGGTCCGGCTCAAGTCCTACCTGTGCGATTTCAGAGAAATTACCGGTTCTGCTCATTACCAAATCATAAGCTGTCATGGTTTGATGATCAAATGGGACCCGCTATGCACACAGGATTCCTAGAGAATCTTCTAGACCAGTTACTCTTTGATTAATGGGCGACAGACAAACTTAAGAAGAAAATCAATTATCTACATTCAAAAAAAAATAAAAAAAATCTAGTCATTAAAAGGGATTAGGAACTAAGGATCCTCCAATATATGTGATTTTCTGCACATCTCCATCAACAATGTGTCCATTCAATAAATGATTTGGATGAAGTGATCCCAAAATGGTTGAGCCCTGCTCACATGTTGCAGCAAGAAGGCGGCACTCAAGCCCTTGCAAGGGGCTGGAGATAGACACATCCAGAGGGGTGTGTCCATGGGGTAGTGGGTCAGAAGAAGAAAAAAATAATTAGGCTATTCATCCAGAGGCATATATTCATATATTACAACTAAATACAAAAATGCCCCTCATTAGTTGCTCGGTTATAAGAGCATATTTGTATTAAAGTTAAATTAATAAACAGGCTAAATTCCAGTCCCATACCCAGCCCTTGAGCCCAAAAGAGAATTGAGCTCTACGCGTGGATGTAAATATGTCAGAAAGAAAACTACAACAATAATAAATGAGGTCTAGAAGTGTGGCAATCAAATTCAAGACACGAAAGCTTGAAAAAGGAAATCCAATATACCTTCGAATCATTTTCATCAAAGATCTCCCCAACAATTTCTTCAACAACATCTTCTAATGTCACTAGCTGCTCCACAGTTTTGCAAAACACACAGTTGGCTAACGTTTTGGCAGTAGAAAAAAACTGACAATTACATAAAAAAGCATGGCATATAATTGCAGACGCAATAGATACAACAACGCAGATTCACACTAAACACCCGTGAAGAAAAACTAACAATTGAATGAGATGAATTTTAATAATCAAAGGTCACTGCCATAATAGATTCAAGGTTTCCAAGAAAACCGCTCAGTTATTCTCTCCCCTATCGAATGACGGCATTTAGAAAGCAAATCTCCATGTTCGTAGAAGATTTCAAGCATCACATGATCAATCATTTTTTAGTTCACTATTAAAAGCATACTAAAGGAAAAGTAATAGCTGCAATTCAGTGAATAAGCATGTGATTTGAAGCTGAGAGACATGCTTTATGACAGCATCTTGAAGCACCACAAGAAAAAGAACACTCATGTGGTAGACATCTCATGTCTCACTGCAACTGTTTCCCACAGATATTCCATAAAGAAAAGATGAACTCCTGGTGGTTATTAATGATCAAAAGTTTGCAATTACAAAGTCCTCTGCATGTAGAGCACAAACCATAATTAGTTACTTGGAAAAAATAGGAAAGCCAACACGAGTTGGAACTACTTACAGATAGAAAACTACCTCAAAAAGGCAACTAATTATTAAACCAACCATCAAATCTCTGTAAATACTAATCCCATTCTTTTATAACTTCCATGGTTTTTCTTTTTACATCGGTTGTAGATTAGATTTCCATGCGGTTTCCATAATCCTGTTTTATACCTAATTAGCTTAATCTAGGCAAATCAGTGACCGGAAAAGCCAGTGACATTAACTCTGAAGGCCTGGAGCTCTAAAAGCACATCCAGAAAACTCGATGAATCCAAACAGACACCTGGGAATAAATTTCCATTTATCCATGTGGCTGCCTCAGCCTCCCCCAGTTGGAAAGAAAAAAGAGCTCATGTGAATTCATTTCAACAAATCTCCAGGCGGGACAAAAAATTAGCTTGTGGATATGGACTAAATTAAGCATTAGAACGAGACAGACCTAAAGGCACAGCGTTCTTGCAGAAACAGAACTGAAAGTAAAAGAGACAATAAATTCTTACTACGGACATACAAAAAAAAACGTAGAATGCCATTACGAAATGCAATATCAAGCTCTATTAGAACAATGTGAACAGCGTAAATGTTACAGATAATAGGCTCTGTAGGCAGAGATTGAAAACTAGAAGAAAAGAGAATCGAGAGACATTAACTTCTTTGCAATATTTTTTTCCAAGACATCCTAATTATTAATCAATATTCGGGATTACAGAACCATGGAATTGGTCAGAATTGAAAACCAGAGTATACCATACAAAGCCCTGGTAGGATCCTATCATTCTTCCTGTGGCAAGGGGATCCACATGATCATAAATTTCCGAAATGGGAAGCAAATAGTGAACCAAAATGTCCATGCTTATGCAGTAAACCAGAAAGATAAATTGAAAAGTTTCCAACAGTGTGCATTTTACCAGACTCAGGGAAATGTGAATGTTGCGAATCACCTGCCAAAGGGATTCACTAAAAAGCAAGGAACTCCAACATAGCTTTGCAAAGCATGAAGGGAAAGCAGGAGGGATTCCGAAGCAAGTGAGGAAGAGTCTGTTTTAAATGTTAGCAAGTGCAAAAGAATGGGAAGCAGGAGTGGGCGCAATGAGGCTAAATAATATACAGATATGCATGCACGCGCGCGCATTCATGGATACTGGAGACAGCTAACAGTTACCTTTCCTAAGATGTCAATGCATGTCCAACATGCCAACATGTCAAGTCTTTGTGATGCAGGATCATTCGACCTCCTACTTTCTTGTCCATCCTCCTAAAAACCAAGCTAAGAAAGCAAGATTTTGATGCCTGTTTCTCACCATGTAAAAGTTCTGGCAGTCAACCAGAGTAGGTACCAGTTTTATTACAAAAAGCAGTACTCGGACAAAGTTGTTCACTGCTTTTCGATGTTAAAAAATATCAATGAGGCAACAGTATTAAATTAGTTAACACCCAAAATCACATAAACAGTAACATGAACAGATTTTGAACTTCATGAGCATTGTTAAAGAAAATGTGAAGGATGTAAACATACTCCCACAGTTCCACCATATTCATTTAGAACAATAGCCATATGAACCTTCCTGATGCGGAACTCTCTCAGCAGATTCCACACGGACATTGAATCTGTGATATCATCCGAATTTCATCATTCATTTTGAAAAAAAAAAAAAAAAAGAGCTTTATTGAAAATTATAATGTAGAAGTGCAATATGGCAGTCTTTTGGCATAATATGAGGCAGGGTAACCATCTGTTAGTTCATTCAGCACATCTAAAGATAAACAATTATCGCTTAGCATTAGATGTTATGGATGCTCCATTCCGAATCTGTGATATAAAATAAAATTGCAAAAACAGCTTTACAGACAGCATGCAGCGAGTTTCTCAACTACATAATTATATGCAAATAAAAATTACCAGGTACAAAGTAGGCAGGCTTATGTGCAATTGCTCCTCCCACAGTAGAACTTTCTAGTTGATCAACCTTCAAAAGCAGATAGATCAAATTGTCCCATGCCATAGAAAGAGTGGTAAACACTTACACTCCTAAACATATTGCAAATAAGTCTCATGAGCACAAGTGAAATAAAAAAATCAAAACCATAGCAGAACTGACCTTTTCAACATAATCCAGCATATCCATTGCATATGCAATACCAACTATATTGTCAACGCGCTGCTCGAAAACAGGTACCCTAGAGAAACCAATAGATTTCTTAGATAGAGCTAGGTAATAAGTATGAACTTATAGTGATTATTCACCCATTTAGACGTTTACATACCTGGAATATTGATGAGTCACCCATAAGTTTTGGAAATCAATAAGTGTTGCACTAGAGTCTATTGCGACAACATCCACCAGAGGTGTCATCACCTCCCTGACATGCGTATCTTTTATCTCCAACACATTCTCAATCATATCCTGCCAGAGAACCACTCATGAGATTAGCATGTAATAACTGGTCCAAACATCATGAAACATATTACTAGGAATCTTGAGGAAGTATCACACACTGTACTACGCATAAGGCCTGTCACTGTCAGTGATCAAAATAGAACAAAAAATATATGCCGACTTGAGGTCCAGCTGCTTAAATGGAACTCATAAAACCTGCATTAAGTTAGCTTCTTAAGCATTTGAGGCAAGGCTCTTGTGGCAAATATAGTCTTACTCCAGCAAGCACATTTTTACATCTATTTTCCTGAGTCAGACAAGGCATTTGCAGGAAGAAATCCCATGGTGTATGTTGTTTGCAGATGGCATAGTTTTGATTGACAAGACAAGTAAGGCGGTAAACACAAAGCTAGATTTATGGAGTGATGCTTTAGAATCTAAAGGATTTAAAATTAATCAGACTGAAACAGAATATATTGAGTAAAATTTTAGTAACAACAGTAGTGAAAACGAGGATAGTGAAGATTTTTGACAAAGAAGTTTCCCAAAATGACCACTTTCGATACCTTGGGTCAATAATTCATGAGAGTTGAGAGATTGAGAAGAATGCTGCCAATAGAGTTCAAGTTGGATAGAAGAAATGGAGATGTGCCTCCTGAATTTTATGTGATCGCCGTGGAGCCCTCAAACTGAAAAGGGAAATTTATAGGATAGCTATAAGACCAAACATGGTTTTATGGGGAAGAATGTTGGGGCAGTTAAGGAACAACATTTTCATAGGAAGAGTGTAGCTTAAATGAGGATGTTGAGATGGATGGGTGGCAAGATGAGGAAGGATCAAATTAGAAATGCATGCATTTGAGGAAAATTAAGAGTAGACCAATTTTTTAAAAAAAGTAACTGGATTATATAAAGAGGAGAAAAAGGAGAACAACGAAGGCTGCTGAGATAGCAGGAAAAAAAAAGAGCTGAAGAAAGGAAACTATAAGCCAAAAAAAGTAAAATCACAGCCAGAGAGGATAGGAACATTCAAAGCCCATTTGATTAAAAGATTTTTTGCTTTCGATCCCACAGTCAATGCTGAAGCCTGCGTATTGTTGAAGCATTGCTCATTTCTTTCCTTCCAAACGGACCACCAGATAGCGAGAATCGCCATTTTCCAAACCTTGCCGTGCCAATAAGCAAGAAGAGAGGGGGCTGATGAGGGCACACAACCAATGACATTGAAGCGAGAGAAGAAATCCTGACGAATCTGTGAAACGAACGGGCAGTGAACGAGAAGGTGGTCGACCGACTCCTCATTGTCCATACAACATGGACAAATGTTGGCAAGTTGCATCCCTCTCCTCTTGAGATTGTCCACAGTGAGAATCCAATTTCTCGAAGCTAGCCAGCCAAAGCATACGAATTTGGGGGGGGGGGGGGGTATTTCCAGATGAAAGGGAAGGCCATCGAATCTTGGATATGGCTCTGGACCAATACAGAGTAGAGGGATTTGACGAAGAATCTAGAAGATTTGTCTTTGGGCCAAATGATTTTATCGGGTTCAGATGAGGATAGGTTGGCCGTGAAGATGCAGGAGAGGAGGTTGGCGAAATGGGTCACCTCCCAATCATGGAGGTTTCTGCAACACCTGATGTCCCAAACAATTCCGGAGTCGTCGATGGAGTAAAAACTATGAATGGGCCTGTTTATAGAATTGACTAGGCAGTAGATCGAAGGGAAACTTTCCTTCAAGGGCCTAACTCCAATCCACTGGTCCTCCCAGAATCTTATCGTCACTCCATTCCCAACCTGGAAAGCGATGTTATCAATGACCGGCTTTTTATGACGGAGAATACCTTTCCAGATAGAAGAAGCTCTATAAGCTGAGTAATCTCGTCCACCAGCCACCCGGAGATTCCATAAAGCTTCCGGTTCCGAGCCCAGTCTCCAGGTCCACTTCCCCAACAAGGCCTTGTTCATGACCTTTAAATTTATGACACTAACACCTCCATTTCTGAAATGTTTGCAAACTTCTTGCCATTCCAAAAGATGAAGCTTCTTCTTGTTTTCCTTGCCAGTCCACAGAAAGTCTCTCCTTAGACTGTCGATCCTACGCAACACCACAGGCGGGCAGATGAAGAGCGAGAAAAAATAAATAGACCAATAAGTAATAAGATAAGGGAAGTAGTCTTAGATTAGATGGTTTCGTCATGTGCAATGGGGACCAAGAATCATGCCGCTTAGGAGTGAGTTGGCACAAGTTGAAGGTTCTAAAAAGGGCAAGTGGAAGGCCCAAATGACGTGGATGGAGGTAGTAAGAATAGACTTGATGACCTATGGTTTAACCAAAGATATGGTCCTTAATAGAGTGGAATGGCAAAATAGGATTCATGTAGCGGACCCCAATTAATTGGGATAAGGCTTAGATGATGATGGTTTTTTGATAATTGTTTTTGTAAATATGGAATAATAAAATAGAGAAAGCCAGAAATTACTGATGACAGTTGCTAATCTCCTAGGATCTAGGTTCCTCTTAATGACCGAGATATTATATTTTGAGAATTTCCTTTGACGAAGAGATGGTTGGCAACTTTTATCCTATGATCGGTAACCCTTCCAATCTTCAGCTTGTTCTTTATTTTGTTTCCTTTCTTTCTTCTCTTTTTTATTCATATTTTTGTTCCGAGGAGGGGCCAGGAAGTAGTTTGGATTCATTAGAATCCTTGAGAACCATGGGACTGGAAAAGAGTAGTTTTTTTTTTTTTTTTGCCAGGGGTGGGGGGGGTTGTTAGCTTGTTAGTACACACACTCCGTGTTAGCCACCGCCACTAGGGATCGATACCAAGACCTTAAGTGTTGAAACAAGGTATCTCCACTCAGTCTGCCAGTTGAGCTATGGATCTGGCTGGTTCTAGATTGCCAATTGAAGCCCCTCCAAATTTTAAAGCATCGTCAAGCCACCACTTAAGAATTCTTACCTGGACAGAAGGTTGAACAGCCTAAGAAAATGCAGCTCGTTCTAAGAGATAAAATGAGAGTTGAATCCAGTGCTTCCCAGGGTGATAGTACACGTGCGCAAGCACACACACACAGATGATTCGTGGGCCCGCTCAGAATGCTACCTCTATAAAAAAAAATTCCACAAGCTCTGTAGGTTCTCTTTCCTTAGAAATTTCATAAAATTCCAGTTCGTCAGGGTTTCTTGGAATCATTACTCGAAAATTTTAAAGCTTAAACTGTCAAGAAGATATGTGCACATGTAAAAGCTTATTAACATTATGATGTTAACTACAGCCATATAAATGCATGCCCAAAAGTAAGCTGCAAAGAAAAGACCATTGGGTCCAATAACCGCTTCAAAGCTCAAAAAACTGTTTTGCTCAACATGATCTGATAATCCATACAATGGACTTGACCCATTATCAAATATTTGAAAATCAAATACAGAATAAAAGTTGCATATTTTCAACAACATGGCACTAAAAATCTGAAACAGTAACAACAAATACATGCAATAAAGAGGAAAGCATGTAGACTCGTACAAGCATCCCTTATTATTAGCACCTGTTCTTCCTCTTCTATTGCCCCACTCAACTCTGCTCCTCGCAACATCAACTTCAACTCATCTTCAGTAACATATGGTTCACTACATTAACATTCAGTAAAAGTGTGAGAAACCCCAACCACAAGATTAGCCATGCACCAGCCTTACAACAAAAGAAGCTACTGAAGGCATTTTAGAATAGCATCATATTCATTCTTACTGCAACAGTATCTCTAGCCCACATTTGGATATCCTACAGAAAGGTCGGAGCATTATTACAAGAACATCTGAAAATGAGTTACGGGCCAGTATCGGTCTATCACGTGATACAGGGCCATAACACCCAATTTGGGAAAAAAAAAAAGGCCTGTAATTTCCCGTTGAAGGCCCACAATGAGGCTGATACTTTTTTTCCTTGAAAAAAAAAGTTAAAAATTGGACCATTACAATGCCGTAACGGCAAGGTTATCCATTATGGCCACCGTTACAGTTATTGAATACCTTGGTAAAAACTGTCGAGTGGACTCAAAACTCAACTGTGTCAACTAGACTCAATTGGATTTCAATGAGAAACTCGTTTTCACAATTTTCCTTGAGGATTTGAAAGAATCATTGGCTTGAGGTAAAAACTGCACCAAGTCTAATAGAGCCCAGATCGCCTATCAAGAAATATTAATTTATTTTTCTTTTGGGTAGGCCATTCACAGAATGCCCATGGTAAGACTCAATCCCAGCTACAACACATCAGGAGAGGGTACACGACAACTGGGATACTGATCTGGGTGTAAATTATGAACTTTACAATACATATGTTATAGTTTTGGAAAATCATTCATCATTGAGTTCTGATTCTTGAGTCAAGTTCTCAACCAACACTTTGAGCAAACATCTCTTCTCATATCCCCGTTTCCCCTACACTCCTGGCTACCAAGTACAAGTGCTCTTCCTGAACTAAAACACTAACATGAAACACTGGCATTCAAGTTCCCATATATTTATTTTTAGCTTCACAAAAAGGCACTCTAAGAGCGATTGCAATGAAATATGCAGGGAATCTGTCACTTAGAATATCGTCTTTAGCAATAGTTTTTATGATGGAGGACTTAGCGTCTTTTAGAATCTTATGGGTGTCTCTGAGGGTTTCTTATCATGCAAACAAAGCAGGTAGCTTTTCTTTGCCCTTAGCTTTGTAGATGTTAGATTTCAAAGTGTTGGAATGTGCATGGAAAAGATCATTCCCTAGAGTTGAAGCTTTTACCTTGATGGCTACAGCTCTCTGGATCCTTATCCTCGATAACCTATGAAAGCACCACCAAACTTTCCCAAGTGTCTACTATGTATGTCCAGAGGCAAAGGAACTAGCTGACCATCATTTCATACACCATATTATGGCAAGAGAGGTGATTCTAATGTCATTTGTCTGTTCAAATTCATTGGGTGAAGAGATAGAAATTTGCAGTGATCAGGATTCTCCCAGCCCTTTCCCTCTAGAGCCCTCTTGAAAGGTAACACTACCAGGGATTGAACCCTAGATCACTTATGCACACTACAATGCCTCTACCAGCTCATCTAATGAGCTGGAGACCGGCACCCACCTACCCTAGACCCTCTAAAGAACGATTTCACTGGAGCTCCTTGGGTAGCTAAGATCTGTTTGGTATGGACGGTTCTTAAAATGACAAAGGTGTTGTCAAGATGGCTTTGAGCTGTACAGGATAACTAGCTCCCATGAAGTGGAAATCTTTCCAAAGTCTGCATCTTCCACTTACCCTTTTCGGCTTCTTCAACAGTGCAACAACCATAAGTCTTAGAGTGGTGCTTCCTCATCAAATCTAGAACCAGTATATATCTCTTAAAGTGAATCTGATTGATGTTTCACTTTCAGGTATCTTTTGATTGTCCCAGAGAGACAACTGCACTGTCAGAGTGACTAGAAGTCCCTTGTTGTCGCATCTTCTGTTTCTTTCCCCTAGCTTTCTTGCACTTCTGGCTCATCAACATCATAGCCTTGTCCTAGCTATCTGTGTCAACTTGCATTTCTCATTCATAAGAAAATATACTAACACAAATACACAGTTAACAACCATATCATGATTGTCAACTATGAAAGGCTTTTCACTCATAATGTGGTAGTAAATCAAGTCAATATCTTGACTGCTTCAAATTCAGCTCAGCTGGGGTAGGCATTGTTTATAGAGATATGCTAAGACAATTTGAGTTAGAAGAGATTGAGAGGTGGATTGTGCTATGCTCCATACGTGACAATGTGGCAAACAATTGCATGACCCCAGCCATGTACCAGGTTGGGTTCAAAGTAAACATTCCCTGTCCCAAAAGTAAGGATGGTCCATTCATCAAGCAGGCCACACCTCTTTCTGTGATATTGGTAATTTTCTTTCTATCTATTTTCCTCATGCAAGCATGGCCCACATGACGGGGGAAAGTCCCTGATTTATGGGCGAGGACAGTTGGACACAGGTCCATTTATCATTTGGTAAGGACCCTATCATTTGGAAAGGATCCCATATGTGTGCCACGTAGGTACATGTGTGCATTTCACCTCTTCAATCTCTCCCCCATGAATTTATGTAGCACATCTTTTGTCATACATCATTTAGACATGAACTTATAAAATATGTGAGGCAGGACAATTAACCACTTGCTCTAAAAGCTTGAACTGATAGAGCATGGCAAATCAATTAATTATCACATAGCCCAGGCCCCACATCCCATGGGTTAGGACCTTGGCCAAACCCCCCTCGTGGGCCCCACTTCACATGGGTTCCGCTTCACACGAGTCACCCGCTTCACACAAGTGGGGCCTGCCTCACACAGGCTACCGACCCCGAGTGTGCACCTACATCCCACAGGCTACCCCACTCGAGCCTGGTGTGAAAGTGCCCCTGCATTAATATGATCCTAGCAATGTTAAGTCTTAAGTGGTAAACCAAATAACCAAAAAGACAAAAAGAAAGAAAAGAAACAATGTTTTGCCCATTTCTACTGCAATGCCATCAACATCCAAGATTTGTCCTACAAAGCACCACAAAATCACATGATAACCAGTTTAGAACTTAGTTGCAAAATCCTTCAAACTAGGTGCCGCTCCCCCTTCCACTCACTCTTCAGAGTAGCTCTCTTGCCCCCGCTAACTACCTATTTATACTTGAAAACATTTGGAAACAGACACTTCCCCATTACCACTGTCACACCCAAATCAGTTGCCGCTTCGATTCACACTTCATGCAACTATAGTTCAGAATGAAGAATTGTGAGACAGTGGTCTCAATGTGATTTAGAACATGATATAATGCTTACAGCATGGCATTTTTTGTGGTTTCATCCACTAACAACCAAGATGACTGAGAGAGACATTTTTATTTCTAGTTATTAGTGAAGAGTTCTTCCAGATCACCAGTGTGAAATGTGGATTCTAATTCTGCTCACCTTTATTTCATTTTAATCATTTATATTGACTTCAACTCTTCAAATTCTCTGCAGTCTTAAGTATTAAGAAAGTCTACAATTTAATTGTATGCAATTACGCATACAATAGCTGGAATCAGCCATTTCATGCAAAAACCAAACATGTACGACAAAAATAAGCACACAAATGAAAGTAGATGCAACACGGAAGTGAACCAGACCAGTCAACAATATGGGTAAGACAAACTTACCTTATACCTTTCAAACCTAGCATCTTCAGCATCCCCATTGAGAGAAAAGTGACAACTCTTCCCACAGGATACAAGACCAAGGAAAGCCATGCAACTGGCCTGACCTAGTGTCATTGCACACAACGGGCAAATGAATTATAAATAATCACTTCCCTTCACTTGTAGAAATTAGACAAAGTACGCACTTGTATAAAAGAAATATATCAGTAAAAGAATGAACGTAGACAATTAGGAATCAGACATATGAAGCATATTTTCATTCCAAAAGAAGTTATACATGATTCACCTTACCACAAACCTCGCGACCTCCGTGGCATTATGAACAGCTATACTTTTTGGAGTAATTTCCGTGAGAAGCAAAATAGCAACCTGAAATTATGCAGAAAGATAGGCACCTTAATTTACGATAGGCGCCTTAATTTACACTGCCAGTAACGAAGGCTTCTATTCAGCCTCATTATGAAGGCTGTGTGAGCTAGATACACATCCAAATGGACTGTGTAACAACTATGAAGTGATGAAATAAACAACTGCACAAAAACACTTCTAATCATCAGTTTCAATAGTTTGGTCAATAGGTTCAGAAAGGGGAACCAAATAGAACTTGTTTATTAATGATGCAATGAAAAACAGGTTTGTTTATGCATTTGAAACAGTCATTTCATTGCAATATTTACCAAAAAAGGTGGTTTCACCATGTCCATCGGGAGCCATGATTTTGCAGACAACATTTCTTGCAAATGTTAGCTCTAGCATTATTCGGCATTTGAAGTGTCAATTTTACAGAATGATACATTAGGCGTTAGCTTATATTCTCTAATGTGGAAGATTGGGCAATTTAAGTGAGTTGAAATTTTAGGGGTAGTTTGCAATTTTGTGCTTGGTTGGCTTTATAATTTTGGATTGTAGGATTTCACAAGTCCTTAGGACTAGAAATTAGAAATATATCAGGTTCCTATTTGGGTTGCAGAAGGTTTTTCTAAGTCCATCAATATTTACCTTCAATGCACTCATTTCATCAGGAAATGCCATTATGGTTTGAAGAGGCAATTCAAGTTGCACATGCATGAGATCCAGGCTATTCATTATGTGCAGCCCACCATGATCATGACCTAGCACAAAGCCCAACACAGTATAATCATCAAGTGGACAACACATGTATGAGGAAAATGGATGGTCACAAAATAAGGACCAATGGTCCAAATCCAACTTACATGTAAGCACACTTAATGAGTGGACTGGTCCAATTTGGGGGCCAGGGTATGTTTTTTTATGGCACCCACCTGAGGTCTTACACGTCTGCCACATTGGGACTAGTGTTGCAAATCAGCTCTTAAATCTTCCTTAACAGAAATTACCTCGACCTTTCTCTTTTTGAATTGGAAGTAAAGTGCTTTTATAATTTCGAGTGTTTCTAGAAGATAACCCTTAAAGAGGCTTTTCGTGTTTCCTCCATGAAAACCTAAAGGAGATCAAGATCTCTAGATTTATATTCATATCTTGCAGAACATATCAACTCCATCTTTGTGCTATTTTCACATCAATTGAAGCATCCAGCCCTCTGTTGAGCTGCTTTGCACCACCATAGTAAGCAAAGCATATTTGACACTCTAGTGGGCCGTTTTGCACCACCATAGTAAGCAAAGCATATTTTACACTCTGTTAGCCCGCTTTCCAACACCAATGTAGGTTTGACATGTTGCTGCATCATTTGTCGTCAATAAGACCAAATTTGCATAGCTACACGGCCACCATTCAGTAATGCAATCAGAACTATTGGATGGCTTCAATAGGTATGGGAGGAACCCCAATACGGTAATATCCCTCTAGTTGATTACTAGAAAATAGAAATCACAAACCCACTCTTTTCTCTTCTTACAAAATCCACAGACACGTGTGCGCGCGCACACACACAAAAACAAGTTTTAATCTTCAAACAAGTCTCCTCCCACATCCAATATGAAGCGTTGATGCAGGATCGATGCATGAACTAAGTACCATGTGAGATCAAATAACCAAATTAAGATATTAAACAAAAAAACACCAACGTCGCTATATTCATCACATATATCATGAAAATCAAAGGGAAAATCATGCGTAATCCTAGCCAAAGCTACGAACATCGCAACATAAGAACATTAAACAAAACGAAACTAGGATCTAATGGATGTAGGGACATCCAAGTAGCATAGGGTATAGTCTATTTTAAAATAAGAAACCTAATACATCCTAGTGTGAAAATTAGGATTTGGATAATTTGGGGCTAAGTTAGGGATTTTAGGTTTGGGATTGGGGTTTCGGGGATGGTGGGTTTAGGGCAATTAGGGTTTGGTTTGTAGATGGGTATAGGAAAGTGGGGTTTTTGGAGAAATGAAGATTTGAGGTGGGAGATTTAAGAACCTGAAGAGAATACCTGAATGGAGAAGAAAAGAGAAGATGGTGTGGGGATAGATGAAGACCCTGCACCTTTGTTGATGAAGATTAGCCTCATACCAATCTTCCTTTCAAATCGTATGGAAGTGTATCTTCAAATCACATGAAGATGGAAAAAGAAAGCAATAACTTTTCTCTTCTTTTTTTAATCACGAAATTCAATGGGAGTGAGGTCACATGCCCCCCTCTTTTTATATATCCAAGAAGTTTCAAAATTACAATAATCCTCCTGTCTTGTGAATTTTAACGAAAATAGCCCTAGTCTAAATAAAATCAACTAAAACACCCATAATGCGTCCAAATATAAAATAATAAAAAACTAAGTCCTAAAATATAATAAAGTCTAAAACTGACGTGGACAATCAACAATCAATGACCCGATCATGTGATCCATGTGATCCAATGGCCCGATCGTCGCGCCCCTCCGATCCAACGGTCTGGATCACTCCATAAAGCAGCCCATGTGCATCTTCTCAGTGTGGAGTCTTCCAGATGCTCGCACATACACATGAGGTCTTCAGCACAATCACAGGTACTTGCCTAGCCACAGGGAAAGTGGTGCGGCCCGCCTCCTCTGATACGTACGTAAGGGTGTACGTGACGTGATGTCCTCATCAAGTGTTACATAGGCTTTACATGAAAAGGTAGCCCTCACAGTAGTTTTATAAGGGGAAGTTTGGTCATTCTAAAACATTTTTGAAAAAGCTCAGAAACAAAATAAAAACATCGATGAAGGTAACCCACCATGTGTGTGACCACAGGGGCCCACACATGTGACACAAGTGATCAGGTGGGGGGGGCCCACTCTTGACATCTTGCATGTAACACGTGAGAAGAGTTTGATTGCATCATCTCCCCCTTGCTTGGAAAATCCCCCTACATTGAGATAATTTCGATGTATTGCTTGAAGAGCTCCGGGTCGACGCGTTGAAATTCTTCCTACATACAATGTGTGGATGGTATCTTATCTTGGAGCATGTCTTCAATCACATTTTTTTTACAATTAACAACAATTTATTAAAAACTTGCCAAAGGCAAAAAAGAGGAGAGGCAAGCCTGCTACAACCCAAAGAGAACATAAATACAGGGATCAGAGATCCAGAGACAAGACGACCAGTCCACCACCACCCTTCTGATGGAGGAGACGACCCAAGAGATAGAAGAGGAAGAATTCAGGAAGCAACTATTATTCATTTGTTTCTAAATGGCCCAAGGGGTTGCCATAATAACCAAATGGTAAATAGCTTTGAAAACCTTCCTAACAGCTCCCCCATGCCAAGCAAAAAGTAGGTCCTCGGCGGAATTAGGCATAACCAAAGGGGTATTGAAGAAAGCAAGGATGTAGGACCACACTCCATGGGTGAAATGGCAATGGATGAAGAGGTGGTTAATCGATTCCATGTTTTCCATGGATAGCAGATATATGTTGGTTGAAGTCATCACCCTTCGCTACAAATTATCAATAGTTACGATTCTCTGTCTTCTAAGAAGTCAAACAAAGGCAACAACTTTAGGAGGAGCTCCATAGGGCCACGTGAAGGAAGAAAAACAACATGAGTTGCCTGAGGGGGGCCATGGAGCAGAGAGGAGCGAGCTGGGCGAAAACCTACCTGAACCATTCAAGGACCACAAAAGTGAATCCTCGATTCCCAAGGAAAAAATGGATGCCCCATAAGAGCTCGAGATGCCGAAGGAAATCTTCCAACTTCAAATCTGAGAGATTTCTCCTAACGAGGAGACTAAATCTTAGACCCAACATCAAGGTAGTTAGCGACAAAATTGGATTTGTCCAAGGAGATGCGTGCTAGGCTAGGGAAGCGAAAGCGAAGGGGGTTATCAAAAATCCAGTGGACCTCCCAGTAGCGAATATTGAACCTATCGACAATGGAAAAAGAGAAGCCTTCTTGCATTTGAAAGCCCATTTTGGCAATGGACTTTCGTACATAAGAAGCCCTGTATATAGAGGAATTCTTGGTTCACCACCCTCCCTGGCACATCCCATATTTACAAGCGATGATCTCTTATGCAAGACAATTTGCCAATTGTCCTAAAAGCTCAAATTGATAGAGCATGTGAATCAATCCATTTATCTCATAGCCCAGGCCCCACATCCCATGGGTTAGGAACTCAGCCGAAACTCCCTCGTGAGCCCCACATCACATGGGTTCCACCTCACACAAGCCCACCTTGAGTGTGTCACTGCATCCCACAGGCCACCACACTCGAGCTTGGTGTGAAAATGCCCCTGCATTAATCACCCCCGATGAGCAGTCTCGAACACGAGACCTCCCGCTCTGATGACACTTTAATACAGGACAATTAGTCACTTGGTCTAAATGCTCAAACTGATAGAGCATGCGAATCAATCACTTTATCTCATAGCCCAGCCCCCACATTCCATGGGTTAGGACCTCAGCCGAACCCCCCTTGTGGGCCCACATCACATGGGTTCTGCCTCACACAAGCCATCACCTCACACTAGTGGGGCCCACCTCACACGAGCCGCCCACCCCGAGTGTGCCCCTACATACCACAGGCCTCCCCACTCGAGCCCAGTGTGAAAATGCCCCAGCATTAATCTCTCTCCACTGGCTACCTCCTTTCGAGCCAAAGCACCAAATCCATTTATCAGGAAAGGCTGAATTTAAGGAAGCAAAGTCTCATATGCTTGCACAACCTTCCAAGATCAACTTCAAACCACCCACCCAGCTAAGAGATGAAATTTAAGGCTATTAGCACTCCCACTCCAGAGGAAGTCTCTTTTGGGCCTATCCAACCTATACAAAACATATTTCAAGCATCGAAAAAGAGATAAAAAGTAAACAGGTATCAAAATCATTGCATCGTTTGGTACTTGATTTCTTCTTCCTCATTCTCATCTTTATTTTGCTTGAAGTATGAGGTTTAATCTTCCACATTAAAGATGAGGTTGATCTTCCACATTAAAGATGAGGTTTAATCTTCCACATCAATGAGATACGCGTTCTCTTTAAGTCACTTCTTGACATAATCAAGACCGACATTCCTCAAATGTAGTTTATTTTGTGACCTTGCTAGAAACCATTCTGGCTTAGGACGGACCATCACTGAGTGGCATTGCTTGAATTGCCTGAACCATCTGTTCATGATATATATTTGGTGTAGTTTTCATGACACTGCACAATCTTACACCTAACATCTTCATGAACACCCTTAATATGATGTGCAAAATACTCTGCATCCTGGCTCGGTCTGGTACCACACAATAACAATACCGGATCAAGAGGTTGTGGTTTAAACCCATCACTATTTCAAAAGGAGAGTGATCATGTGGTAGGGTTCACAAAAGAGCTGTAGGTTTACTTTGTTTGAGATAGGGGTTTACTTTGTTTGAGATAGGGGCCTGTTTGGATTCGCGTATAAGAGTGTGTTGTATCGTATTATAACTGAATATTCCCGAATATTCCCATTATTCAACGTTTGGATAGGAGCGTACAAGCGTCGTATCCTATACACGCGATTTCATACCGTTTCCAAAAAATCGAAAGCGTGGTATAGTGTTGTCAGAATACAGGCTCGCAGTCAATACTTCGTATTCACTGTGCTGTATTCGGCAGTGGATGAAAGTTTGAAATTTGAACAATTACAAGATATCCAGTACCTATGCAGTGTAAGATCGGGACCGTTCATTTGGTACATTTGAACGTGAAAATCATCTGAGCTAGAAATCAGAAAGTTCCATACGTCAAACAGGCCACCCAACCTAATTAAGATTGTACAATACGCAGATATAATACGTCCTATCCAAACATTGATCTGTATAACGTATTGTATACTATGCCAAACAATACCTCCAATCCAAACATTGATTCGTATCTGATTGATTTGGATGTACTCTGAAAACCATCCAATGTATACATGAATAGTACCCAAATACAATACAATACAATACAATATTATATGCGAATCCAAACATGCCCTAGATGTACAAGGTCCCACACGCTGACGTGATCAACCACAAGATATTGCAACATGTTCCCGAGGCTTCAATTGACCACTTCAATCTAACTAGTAGTCTAAAATGATAGGCTCTTGAGAACTTTGAGCTTTGTTCCAATCTTGGCTCAAATGTCTTCCAATAACTTCACATCTCCATCAAACACAATGATCTTGGGAACTCCACATAGTCAAACCACTTCCATGAAGAAGAGGTTAGCGATATGCCCGGCATCCTACATCTTCCCACATGGAATAAAATGAGACATCTTAGCGAAGCCATCAACTAAATCACGGATGAAGTCATGAGTCATGACCATGGCTCTTTGGCAACCCCATGATGAAATACATGCTAAGATCTTACCATGGTCCTTTCAGCACAGGCAATTGAGCGTACAAACCAGTGTTTTGTTTTCTTCATTTACCAAGTCAACATGCTCTCCCTCTGCTCTGATCTTACGCAGGAATTGCAGGAACTTCTCTCTTAAAATTTGCAAAGAAGACATGCTTCTCTTATAAGCCCTTGCAGGACCTTGGGGTTTTCCTCCCAAGAAATCTTGAAGAAGAGATCCTAACCATAATCCTGTGACATCATTTTGGGGTTCTTCCAAAACACCCCGTAGCAGTTTTGGGCCTTTCCGTTCCAAAAAATGTCAAGGAAACGTCTAGATCAATATATTTCTACTTCAGTTCAACATCATATCATTGTAGCTAAGACTGTTTCTGGAATGCATAGCCACCATTTTGGTGACAACCATGGGATCATCATAGACTGGATCTGATCAACATAAATTACGATTGGATGCAGACATCCTCCATCAAATTGATGGTTCAAATTCGGCAGAATCCAGTTCTTCCAACTGAGAGAGAATGACGAAACACAATTCTATGAAGGGTTGGATTGAAATTTTATCATTTCTAATACCATTTTTAGTCAGATATAGACATTTCTTCCAATGGGATTTTTATCTCCTTTTATTAGCTACCTATTTGAATCAGAATTGGGGTTTTGCACAGTCATAAGCATTTGGTATTGGTTAAGGACACATTTTATTATGGGAACACAAAAAAATTTAATACCAACCCCATGGTGGAGATTTGTGGAGTTTCCTCCATAAAAATCCTCCTTATCTCTCTTCCTGCTCTTGAGTTCTAACACCATGAAGAAGTCTCCATGCATGAAACCTAAATTCAGGACTCCCACCAAAAAAAAAAAAATTTGAAATGCCCAATATCTGCCTCTTATGTTCTTTGGAATCAACATGACACTTCAAATTCATATATTATTCATAAAATGGTTACTTAAAGCACCTCAGACTAAAACCTCTATAAACCAATAAATCCAATCATGGTAAAAGGGAACATGTGGGCAGTGTGCGCACACACAGTTCATCTATAAGCTTCTTCATTAAAGCATTGGAGGTAAGAGCAATTGTTCAGCCATACAAACACACGCGTGTGTGCACACACATACAGGCACATGGAGATCAGAATCATGGTCATTCAATGATTGACTGAAGCGTCCAGTGTTCAGCCATATCACAACCTGCTTGCAACTGCCCAATAAGCTAGAATCATCATGGTCATCTCATGTCAATATGTCATAGCCTTGTCCCAGATATTTGGGTCGGCTTTATGAATTCAGTTTCACCAATCACAAGATCCAAAACAAGCAACTGAAGAGAAGATGGTCGTCCTAAATAAGCACAGAAAGAGAAGCCAATAAACAACAGATTGCAAAGTCCAAGAAGTGAATTTGTGACATACGGTCATAACTCCCGTTGCTGCGGTAACACCAGCTTCACCAAAAATTGCTGTTGCTGCATCCGTGACAAGTGCAGTTGCACCAATGTTGACAACTCTGAGCAGATATCATAAAAGACTACAATAAGAAAGAATATTCAGGTTTAAGCCAAATGAATGGAAGCAATTCCCATGGTAAGAAATCAACAAGATATTGCTACTATAGGGGGGGAAAAGTACGTTGTCCCAATAAGAATAGTCGTCAGGAATCGAGTAACATCACTACGGAGCATTCTGAAGACATCATTCTCAGGCTCTTTTTCCGCCAACTCACGGACCTGACAAAGAAACAATGTACATGAAGCTTAAATAACCAGATGTTGTCATTGACAACCACATACCAGAACATTTTTCAGGGAAATACAAATTGCAATGAGCTTCAGTTTATGCACAGATGAGCAAATACCAACACTTCTAGAGGATTTGGAAACTCCTAGTATCTTAAAGTCAGCCTTCTACTCTCTATATTGCATCATAGAGAAGAACAAAGATGAAATCAAGGATTTTTGGGGGAATCACTTATTTAATTCACAACTAAATATGGGGTTTGCACAAGATACTTGGCTTCAAAAAGCTGGGTACGGTGTACTTTCAAAATATGGGAATCTTATGTTGTTAATATCTTTTAAAGAAGTTAAAGCCATCGTCACTTCATTAGGATCGAAATAAGCATTACTATATTAATTCACATTACATGCATATATCATCATCATCATCTAAACCTTGTCTCAGTTAATTGGCGCCAGCTACATGAATCATGTTCCGTCATTCCAGTCTATCAAAGGCCATAACTTCAGTTATGCATGCATACATCTCCCTGAAATATTAAAATATAACACCTCAGGCTCAGTGTAAGATGCAACGAATTATAGATTGTGCTTGCAGTAGATTCAGTTGGTGATTCAGGAGGAATCATTCTAATCTGGAATGCAGAGCAGTTGGTGAAGAACGATTGCTGGATGGGTAACTTTTCAGTATCAATACTGTTGAAAGATGCCAGCAGTGGCATCTGTTGGGTCTTTACCTCAGTGTATGGACCGAATGATCCTCGAGTGCCTCAATTTACACAAGAGAGTTGGGCAGTAGCAAATGGCAACAGATCCCATGGTGCATTGAGGGGTGATTTTAATGTAATCTGGTTCCCTTCTAACAAAAAGTTGGATGTTGTTTATCTAGCCAGATTCAGATTTTTAATGACTGGATAACACATTAATCAATTTGCCTTTAGGCCAGGAGTCAAGTTCACTTGGAACAGCAATCAGTGGCAACTGGAATTAACAAGCTTTGATAGGTTTCTTGTTCCTGTTGAGTGGGAAGAGAGATGTTCGGGTGCCATTCAGTATTGTCTGCCTCCTCCCAGAATCAGACCACTACTAAATCGTAATATAGATTTTTGAGGCCTTTCAGATATATCTGGAAGTGGCTTGAAGAAGATTATTTTGTCGAAAAGGACTAGTGGTGTTCATGCAATCACTTTGGTGATCATCCAATGTCTCCCCTCCCGTGTTTTCACTTTTCTTTTTCTTTTTTTTTCTTTTGAAGATAACCTGGGCTCAAACCCAAGACCTCAATGTTGAAACACATGCTGTCTACCATTTAGATACAGGCTCAATCACTTTCATGATAAAATCATATTGATGTTACCACAATTCATTTCACTTTTTGATGAGACAATGTTAATCCATCCAAGTCCAAAACAACAGCTGGTTGGGCTGAATCCGGAACTGCATGCAAAAGTGGAAGCTCAACGTTCTGAATATATCAGTTCCAATACCAGCACTCTAACATTTCCATCCGTCACTTTTTTGTTTGGAATTTTCATGGGTATCTATGCGTGCTTCTATTGAACTTGAAAAACAAAATATCAAACACATAAATGACCACACAGTAAACAAAGAAAAAAGGATGATATGAGAAAGAGGATCCACATTCTAGTGGAGTGATCATGCCAATGCACCCATCCACAGTACACGTGACATAGATGTGTATCAAGTATCAACCCAGCCCATTCAAGCAGTGGGACTACTGTGGGGTGGCACACGGCCTGGAAAGGCAAAAACCAAAAGGTTGGGATCATTCAACCATTTTGTTTTGTTTTGTTTCTTCAATCCCCCATGGAGCCTATAACTTGTCTGTCTGGACTGACATACTAAATTTCTGTATGAGGCATTATACCATACTGAATTTTCTATCACAGGAAGACAATAATGGAGTGTTGATTCCACTCCCTCGAAAAATATTTACACCCTTACAATAGCAGAGGCAATCTTGTAGCGGCGAAAATACCCTTAAGGGGGTCAAAATGTCATTTCTCGTCCAAGAAAGAATTACCCTTTCAGTAAGAAACCTATACCTTCCATGGCCAGAGTGTCGTGATTGAAGTCTCCGCCATCGAAAAGAAAGCAGACAGGCCCAATAGCGCTGCTAAAATCAACCCTTGCTCTCTAAATACAGACAAAACCTGCAAAATTTTCGGCCAGGCCGCTCTAAACGAGACCCCAGCCCTCTCTAAAACCCTAGAAAACCCCACATCCAAAACACCTTCTGCTGCCAAAACCCTCTGGCACCCGACCACAAAAACCCCGCAGACCATCGCCGCCAGCACCAATCCACGCCCGACCAGAACCCTGAGAAAACCAACTTCAGGCTCCGCAGTAGGAAAATCCCCACGCTCCATAGGTTTTGATCGAATAGGGCCGTTGGAAACCTCAAATTTTGGGAAATTCCTGAAACTCGATGGATGGTGGCAGAAATTTGAAATCTGAGAGTTGAAGAGAGTGACTTTGGCGGGGATTCTTGACGGAATCCGACGGTGGGGATTGATTTTGAGGAAAAGGGGGCATTTCGGGGTGGAGATGGATTGAAATCGGCCGAGGACTGCAGCTTCTACTGCTAAATCCATGGATGAGATTTCTAGGAGATTATAGTTACGGTTAGGGTTAGGGTTTTTGGTGGGGATTGAAGAGAAGAAAGACAGAGATGGAGAATTCCATTTTTCCGGTAGATTTGTAAAGAGAAGGAAAAAATGGGAAGATGGAGAGACTGTCATCTTTACAATGGCTCCTGTGATAGTTTACCACCATTTTAAAAATGATGGTAACTCTTCCAGTAATCCAGGCCGTCCAAATTACGGAACCAATTGTAGATAGAGCATGACCCACTACTTAGACTGAGAGAAAGATAGTAATCATCTGGTTTTCCTTGGAATCTAGACCATTCGCCACTATTTTACATCTATCTCCATTTGATAGCAATCAATTGAACGGCTAGGATTTTCTTGATCACATCCATTTGGAAGATATGCTCCATACGCTATGCCCCACAATTTGGACGGTCTGGATGGCCGTACATGAGCTCCACTTGATAGGAATATGACTCTCCACCTTTTTCAAAGATGGTGGCCAACCATCATAGGGTCCTTCCCCTCATAGTTCACCACCATGTGAGTAATGGTGGTGACTCTCTTATCGTGTGCAAGGCGTAGTTTTACGGAAATCCAGAACGTCCAAATGTCTGGCCCGCTTGTGAGTCGAGCATAGCCCAAAATGACACTGAAAATGTCATAGTAATCATCTTACCGTCCATCCGGACTACCTCGCTTTTACTTTCAGATATCCCTCTGATAGCCATCAGTTGGATGGCTAGGATTGCATGATCATTGTGATTTCAAAAAAAAATACCCCATCGGATGGAATGGATGGCCGTGTATAAGTTTGAATTGTGAAGCTGACGAGTCACCACCATTTTATTACTCAAATGCCACAGGAACCGTAGTAACTTCTCTTGCGAACACGTACTCCATGCACATACCGCCCCAAACATTCGTCTTCACGAAATGACGAATATACCCTTTTCGCTGGGTATCACGCCGGCACACGTGTCAATATTTCTTTGCTGCTGCATGGTCCATGCTCCGAATCCGAATGTTAGTTTACTATTATCTTAGAAATGGTGGCAATGCTCCAACGGTACGTACGTCATAGTTGTAAAGTAATCCGACCGTCCAGATTTGATGGAGCATTACCCAAAATTATAGTTGGAATATCACAACCACCATCTGAATTTTCGTTGGAATGTTTACCATTACATTTAAATCAGACCGTTCATTTGATAGCAGCCAATTGGATGTCCAAGATTACCTGATCTCTGTAATACATTAGCAAAGTTGGATGACTGGTATGGCAGTATATGAGTGTCAATTGTTGGGAAGGTATGTCACCAGTATTTTTTCTAAATGGTGGTGAACTATCATGGCCGTCTACGTGGAGGATTTTTATTTTTATTTTTCTTCTCTTGTTCAGACGTTCAAGTCACGCGAGATGTTATTTGGTACTCTGGCTGCGTATGACACTTGATACGCAGGCGTTCAAAATTAATATACATGGCATATATTAACTCGAATTAAACGGACTAAATTGTGGAACTCAAAGTTGATAAAACAAAATATTAAAATAAGATGGTTTTAATAATCCTAACGTCTGATTAGTGGACACTTATATGTTGAAAAGCAACCATCGGATATTTTTCATTTTTAATTGTATCAAAAATGTCAGCTAATCTGAAAATTGGATATTAAAAAAAAATAAAAAATAAAAAAAAGTAACGCGTGGTTCATGACTCATCTAAAGACTGGCCCAGAATTTGGCCGGACTTATTTAAATTCTTATATTAAAATAATGTAACTTTTAAGTAAAGTCTAAGTGCCTGCGTATTATCTATCTCATTATCCAGAGTATCAAAGATATTTTTGCAGTCAAGGGGTATCTACGGAAAATGACTGAAAATAAGAATAAAAGCAATCAGCTCCTGCCTTTGCTTCTGAGGCTCGCTACTCCTACACGTGTGCCGCAGCTGCCTACACGGGATAATATGGAACGTGTGTACTTGATCTGAGCTTTAAATCAGGTGGGCTACTTTGTCTACATCTCCCAGTTTAAAAATCAGGGCATTTTAGGCTTCCAGTATAACAAAGAACACCCAAAAAATGGACGGATAAACAATTATGTTTCAACCGTCAGTTTCATTTGTATATTGTGTTTATAACGAGAATTTAATCCACACGTATGATCTAAGATTTAATATTCAACCATATGGAAAGATTTGATCTCTTATAAATCATTCAAATTGACATATTTTCTGCGTGTAGATGGGAAGTTCTTCAAGCGCGCATTGTGTTCTAAATATCACGAGTTTGAGGGGGAGCGGGATAGGTGCGGCCCCAGCCCTACCCAACACGGTGCGTCCCTGACCGAGGGGCCCAAATATATGTATTTATTCTATATCTACGCCGTCCATCAGTTTTATAAGATTATTTTAGTCTATGAAGACAATTATTAAGCAGATCTAGATGTCGCGTAGACCATTATATAGGAAACAATAGTTATTGACCATTAAAAACTTTTGTAGGCAGGCCACAATTGTTTTGGATCAATATTTTTATTATTATTATTATTATTTCCCCTCATTCTGGTTTATGTGACATTATCAACATGTTGGATGGATAATAAAAATTACTAGAATATTACAGTGGGCCGTAGTGAGATTTTAATAGCGACGTTTAATTACAAACATTTCCTAAGATATAGCTCACCATTAAAAACACCTGCGATTTGGATTTACTTTATTTTCGGGATCGTATCTTTAAAAAATGATATGAAACAACGGATGTACGGTGTAGATATAAAACACTTGAGTCACGTGGGACCACAGTCACAGATCTACGAACCAAGAATCCCCGAATCCGCATTCGATGGAGACGTATTTCCCAATGCATGGGATATGTGTGTCGTTCATATAGCGGGGTCCACTTTATACGTCCCAAGATGAAGAATCAAGGCCGTTTGGTTGGCGGATGAGAAGCTTCAGTGTATGAAATGAGGACCGTTGATCATCTTCGTACTCATCCCATTCTATAAAGTGTAGCCACCGGATGATGGGACGGGCACGTTTCTCGGGCCAAGGCGCACATGCGATGGGGCCCACAAGATGAAAGTCTGGGATCTTTCACTCACACAGCTGCATTTTGAAATTGCGGTGCTTTTATTCAAGAATCAATCAAGTGGGTCTCAATTGATGAACGGCGTGGATGTCGTGCACCCCGAGGATCTGGAAGCGTGTGCTCCTGCGGGATGCAGATTTCCTGCAAAAGGCGCAAGAAGTTCCTGCCAAGGATGCTAGGTGAGGCCCACCGAGATGTCTGTGATAAATCCACCCCGTCCATCCGTTTTTTAACTCATTTTAGGACGTTTGATGACAAATGATGTGTATGGAACACTCAGGTGCGCTAAAAAAGAGGAAAAATTTTTATCCCCGCAAAAGTTTTTTATCGGGCTATATTTTTGGTTTTTTAACTTAATTTCATTGAGAATTGTAAATGGTTTGGATAGCATATAACAGAAAGGTTTCAACCATATGAATTTATTTCCCAAATTTCCCTCTCGTGTGACACACTTGGACTCTGTATCCATCTCATTTTTCATCGTATCGTATCGTCCTAAAATGAGTTCTTAAAACGGATGAACCGAATGGATTTCCAACACACATTGCAGTGAGTCCCACACCCAAACATCCTTGCGCAGGAACTCTCGCATGCTTCGTTCGGACGTGTATTATATCCTACCCCCGCCCGAACGGTAATCAATTCCGGTAGAAATCTATAGGGCCCACTGTGATGTAAGTGTTTTATCCATGCCGTTAATCATTTTTAACGGATCATTTTAGGGCATGAGACAAAAAGTGATGCAGGTATGGTTCTTATGTGGACCACAAAGTGGGGATTAAACGTCCACCATTAAAAACTTCGTAGGAGCTAAAGAAGTTTTGAATCAACTTGATATTTGTGTTTTCACTTCATCCACGTCCACATGACCTTATGAATGGGTGGATGGTAAAAAAAACATCAGTGGCCCTTAAAAAGGTTTCAACAGTGGATGTCATTATCACTGCAGCTTCCTTTTGTGTGGTCCACTGGAGCTGTGGACCTGGATAATTTTTACATTTACGTGCTAAAATGGTTTGAGAAAAGTGATGAACGGCGTGGATAAAATACCTACATCACGATGGGCGCCACAGATCCCTGCCGGTCCGGGCAAGGGTAGGACGCAATCCGTGTCCGCTTCATTCACATGGGGTGGGCCACTGCATGCTTTTGCTACCAGCTTACAAATGTGGATAGCTACTCCAACGTACGCCACGGATGCCATTTCTATCCAATCGCCCACAATGAAGTGCCTCACCGAGGATAGAGCATGATCCAGAAATCAAATTGGTCTGACGATTTCAGATCACATCCATTGATTTGGACCGTTAACAGTTTCCTTCTACCTGTCCATGGTGGCCATTAATCGAATAAGGTCATCCTGACACTTGAGATTTTTCAGACTACGCTCTGCCCACAGCTGGGCCACCACTTGAGCGGCCTGGATAGGTCTGATGGCGAATGAGAACTTAGTACTTCATGCACGCGCAGTTAGAAATTGCACCTGTGCGTGCAATTAATACATTTCATGTCACTGGAGATGTTGGAGATGTTGGGTAAGAATGCTTGATCCACATGGCAGCCGTTAATTGGATGGGTAGGACTGCTTGATCAATGTGACATGGAGATGGTCCATCCATGAGGGACCCACAATCTGCATGGATGATCTAAACAGCTGTACATCATTCCAACGTGTGTGGATGATGGATCACAGTTGAAAAGTACAACATGCTAGTCTTTTATATTATATCAAACGTGCCCATACGTGCAAAATAGAATAAAGCTAAGGAGTAAAGCCCGTGAATTGAAGATGCTACGTTCGGACTACACCTGTGTGAGGCCCGCAACAAAAGCGTCATGGACCCACTGGCATGTTGATTGGGGTGAGATCCAGTCCATTCATCAGTTGAGCCGATTCATGCTACATAATAAGCTCAAAAGTAATGTAGATCTAAATATAAGAAGGCCACACTATATGAATAGTTGAAGATAAAGATCCCCACCAATAAAATTATCCCATGGCTTACCATAGTTTTGGATGAGTGTGATAGTTGTATTTTTTTTTTTTCCAACTAATTAGTATTTCTGTATGCATCACGGTGATGGGAGGAATATTTCAATAGTGGGCATCACCATCATACAATAACCAACAAAAGATGCTAGAAAACTTTCACCCATGGCACTACTTTTAAATCCTTTTATATGTCAGATTTGGAAAGTGAGAAAAGTAGAGAAAATTTTATATATATATATATATTCATCTGAATTGATTTTAGGGACAGTCGCAGATGATCCTTCTAATTCAAGATAAGTGAATTCATGTCAACTGGATATTTGAACTTGAAGAGCAATGAAGACAGATTTGAATTCTATTAATTCTTATTTTAATTTGGCAGTATCATCAAGTTTAGGAGCCGAGATGACTTTTTTATAAAATTTTGACAATTCTCCTTTGATGGTTGACTACTTATTTGTTGCTTCAAGTACAATGTCGTAATCAAATTTGTTCCACCATTTAATGTAAGTGGATTGAAAAAGAACTTTGATATTTTGATATTAAGCGGGTAGAACCCTATACTTCCATTTTAAAATTCATGGAAGTCCATTTTAATTATTCAATTAAAATGATACAATATATGAACATTGACTCACCTTGTTGTGAAACTTGACCTAACAAGGTCTGTAATCAACCAGGTCCGTACCCGACTCGGACTAAAATCGGTGAAGTGATAGCCGAGTTGACTCGGTAGCGCCTTCCCTCTTCTTCTTCCTTCTTTCCCCCTAATCTCTCTCTCTCTCTCTCTCTCTCTCTCTCTCTCTCTCTCTCTCTCTCTCTCTCTCTCTCTCTCTCTCTCTCTCTCTCTCTCTCTCTCTCTCTCTCTCTCTGTGTTGGAAGTTCAGTCATGAACGTTAGAACCGACCCTGACTCAACTTAGTCGAGTCGATTTGACTCGGCAGCGATCCGAGCAATGGACCAGCGTCATTCCTCCCCTCTTCTTCTTCCTTCCTTTCTTCTCCCTTCCTTTCTTCTCTCTCTCCATTTACTCTTTATGTTTTCTCTAGTGGTCCAGCAATGGACGTCAAATCATCTTGACTTAGCCCGAAACTTGGCTTGACTTGGGCACGAGTGCAGCAATTAGCGACCCTCACCCGACTCGTCCTCTATTGTTTTCTTCTCTTTCTTTTCTCATTTTCTTTCTTTCCTTTAGAGTCTACATCAATTGGTCGGGACTCACCTTGACACGCCACGAGACTTGGTCAAAATTTCACCAGCGACACGAACGAGTCAGCCTGGTGGGGACAGACTCGGGCTCTCTCTCTTTCCCGTCTTCTTATTCGTTACTCCGTCTTCTTTCTCATCTTTCATTTCTTTACTGAAACGATCAAGTGACTCCCTGCACTTGGTCCGATCTTACATCGACTCATATCGAGTCAGCTCAACTCAGTGCGGTGACATCTCTCTTTCTCTTTTATGCTTTCTATTTTAGAAAGGATTGGCGTAAAAGTTTCCTTTTTAAAGGCTTTACTAATCCTACTGTAGAGGCTTCAAAAGGGGTAATTAATCCATGAGATTAGTTACACCAACCAATCCATGGGGTTAGTTACACCTAAGTGCGGTTTAATCCGAGCACCACTAATCAATTTCTCTCCTAAAACTGACTGGGATAGATGCATGGCATTGATGTAATGCTAAATTTATCTTTCTGACATCATGGTCCTTTGGATGGATGATCTTGATTAGGAAATGGGCCCCATCACTAGGTGATGGTCTTAACGGATGAACGGAGAAGATACGTCGACCGGTAACGACGGATTGTGATTGGATGGTTATTCCTCCGATCCGATTTGCATGGATGGTATGGATTTGATCAATGATCATTGTGGGACCCATGCTTTGGACAAATAACGATGAAAACTCAATAAGTGCTTTAGTTTATGGGTTGCGGCGATTCTTTCATTGCGATGAAAGCCCTAAAATCAGATTAGATTGTAAGGCGGAGTCTGCTGAGGTGGAGGGCTAAGATTGAAGGAAGATTCTGCATGTAAATAGTTAATCAGTCAACTAACGGTTTATATTTTTAGAATCACTCTTTCACGCGCTCCTTTTCACCCGGGATTGTGCACGTGTACATGTGTATCCGCATGCGGGAGTAGTGAGGGTTTGGTTTAAATTTTACCCCGATCATGATGGACAGTTTGGATCATCCAAACATGATCGGATGGTGGGTCACAATTGTCAGCAGCAAACTGCGATTCGAAGGCCTATGAGCAGGAAGCAAAGAAAGAAGGAAGTTTCCTTCTTTAGCAATTCATTGGGTTAAACTTGGTTTAACTTGACTCTGTGTACGGTGCTTATCGAGTGCACACAGAATTCATGTGCAAACCAGTTAGAAGTGGGGTCCATTGTATTGTTTGATGAAATCCGCTCTAATCATGATGCCATGTGGGTCAAATTGCATCATCTAACTAGAGATGGGGTAGATCCCACACCTAGGTGGTCCATACAGTTTAATTTTGTGGGTCTGACTAATGGTTACCAATTATTTAACGGTCGGATAATCTCCTAGCCTGATCATCGATGTTTCCAAGCATCCCCAAGCCAATATGGACGGACCTCAACTGTTGCTTGTACAATTTACCGACTATGTTGTGAAAGTAGGTGTCAACCCACGGGAAGTTATGGATTTGATGTACGATGGATGTTGTGATTCAGGTTCTTAAGTCTAGGATGGTTTGTTAGATTTGTTTGTAAGGGATATTGAATATTCTAAAAATATGTTTCCCTAACGATGTGATGTTCCATTTAAAAAATTGACAGATGAATGGTCTATTCGATGGATGAAGGTTGATCTCGAGATGTTTAAGTACGATATCACATGCCTCATTGGCTAAATTTGGATTACGGGTTAACTCGTCTGTGATGAAGAAATCTCACGTTGTGAATTATAGTAACACCCGAATACTGATAGATACGGGGTGTTACATAGATTTTTCATGCTTTCAGGATAGGAAAATCTCCTAGATTGATCCAGAACTACCGACTCCATGAACATTCTTTTCGCGGTCGATTCCGCTACGGAGATATTCGTGGCTCATTAAAGATCGAGCTTTATAACGTTAAGATTCCTCAAATGAAGACAACAACGTCAAGATCAAGGAACCTTAAAAGACTAATCCTAGACGTATGATCGATCGCGACCATTTATCTGGTAGCCCACCTCCTACTATTTCACTTCGAGGTGTTGGATGATCCCGATGGTTTGGTGTGTCGAAGAGATTTAATACTTGATATTGATACGTTATCGAACTGGATCGAAGATAGTTCTTCCATTTTCTTAGGGGGCATTTGGTGCATGGGTTTAAATGGGATTTTGTGGAAGTGGGTTTTAAGATCCCATGGATCACTGTAAGGTGTGTTTAGAAATCACACGAGGTATGGATTGCGAAGCCCTTATTGGAATCAATGCGGGGGCAACAGTTTCTACCGTCATACTTTGGGTTTTCGTGTAGCTAGTGGTCGGTGCTACGTGGACCCCACCATGATGTATGCGTTTTATCCATGCTATCCATCCATTTTGAAATATAATTTTATGGCTTCATCCCAAAAATGAGGTAGATGTAAATCAAAGGTGGACCACACCATGAGAAAATAGTAGTGATTGAATTACACCATTAAAAACCTCCTAGGGCCAACTATGCGATCTACTCGAGATTTGGATGAAACTCATTTCCAGGCTCACACCATAAAATGACATGTAAGAGTGGGTGGACGACATGGATGAAACACATACATCATGGTGGGGCCCACAAAGCACCAACTGGTAGTAGCAAAATGAGTAGCTAACCCATTTCCCAAACATGGAGTGGGATGGCCTCAATCCATGGGACTAGGAGACAATCCCTGACATAGTGTAATCATTACATTTTGGTAATTCCATCTCCCTTAAACCCATCTAATCCCATGCTCCAAACACCCCCTTAATCTCAATTAGACCACGGTTGCTTGATCGGGTTCTTAATCTCTCCCTGTCACTCTCTTTTATCATGATTGATGCACGACTTGAGACCTGATATGGTTGATGTGTCTGTCTCTCCTAACTCGAGTTTGAACTGAAGCCGGACTCACTTGGATACTAGATAAGTCTACCAATATTCGAAACTTTTTTGATCATGATAGAGTTTTCAAATGTTTTTGAGAAGATGTCCCACTTTGAAATGACTATAAGGGGGTGTTTAATTTCCTATGTACTCTGCATAAATACATATAAATAAATGTAAATAATCATCATTATTTATAGCATGAAATATGGCCCACCGCCCTTGTCACATTCACACTTGATTAACTTGGCAGTGATATCGAGGTAGAATTTTTTAAAAAATGATGGGCCCACCATGATGTATATGTTTGATCCATGCCATCGATTTGTTGCAATGGCTCATTTTAGCACATGGGTCTAGAATTGAGGTACATCAAAAGTGCATGTGGACCACATCGTAAGAAATAGGGGGAGTTAAATGACAACTATTAAAAACTTCTTGTGGGTCATAGAAGTTTTGGATCAAGCGTATATTTGTATTCTCTCTCTATCTATGTTTGTGTGACCATATTAACAGATTGAATCACATATACACATGATCGTTAGACCCATAGATGGTTTGAAGGTGGATGTCTTTATCTCCCTTTCCCGTTGTGTGGTCCATTAGAACTTATAATCTATCTAATTTTGATAGTTGATACCCTAAATGATATAATAAAATGGATGGATAGTATAGATTAGACACAAACACCATTATGGGACTCATTAATTTCTTCCACGCATGCTTTTTAGTTTTTTAAAAAGATAACTTGAAAATCGAGGTGCAATTGGAAGGAAAATTTACTCATTTTCATGGGGGATGAAATTACGATGATTACCAATTAACCAACACTAACAGTGGTATACAGGAAAACAAACACCCCTTAGGAGATGGCTTTGCCAAGGGAGACATGGCCAACTACTTATTAAGATTTATTCTCTTAGTGGACCTCTTATATAAACTTGCTGGGTACAATAAACATAGCTACGTAGTATTTGTTGTTTCATTTTCCCAACTACACGTGTAAGGATTTATACCTCCATGCTAATCATGGAACCAGTAACGCTTAAGGAAAAGCAAACTAAGATACTGTCCCGTGAGGGTAAGATTTCTGGCAGTATTAGCATGGTAGTGTCAACACATGACTTCCTTTCATTGGTCCACGTTAGGCCCAGAAAATCGGTGTAAACCCCCATCAGAATCCTGCAATGGACTCACTTTGCCTAACTAGGTTCAAAATGGAGGATCTGAGCCCGAAAGTGGACCCGACAAGTTAAAATCGGGTCACACACGCACCGCCACACGCTCGATATTTTGGGCAAAACTGACGAAAATGTCCTTTCACATTTCAAAGCTCCTCATTTCGCCCCTCTCCAGAAACTTCCGCGAGCCCTTCTAAAACCCTCCTAAAACCCTAAATTTTCAGCAGCCGAAAGGAGACACCACCTCCCGCTCACTCTCTCTCACAGGCACGAGCAAAATGCACAGGCTGTCGAGGCGTTCCGTCTCCGCTATCCTGCGCACAGGTGGCGCACGTTACCGAGCCACAGCTCCCTCCGTCTCAGCGCTCCACGACCCGGTAACCCTAGCAAAAACCTAAATAAATCCAGTTTTCTTTATTAAATATCAGCTATTAAAATGGATTCCTTTTAATTTTCATCCGATGCTGCTCCAATCGCTGTAGACTTCTGTTAATCGGAGCTCGAATTATTGAAAAAATGCCATTTCTTTTACTGAGGATTCATAACGCTTTATCTCGGATTTTTCAAATTTCAATCCATATTTCTGTTATCTGATCTGAATTATGAGTAACTGAGAATTTCCGCTGCAAATTTGATGTTATTCTTCTATCATTTTTGTCGAATTTGAAGAGATTTTGAATGAGGAATTTTCATCTACTGTCTTTCTACACGAAATCGTAATGAGCTGATTTTATCATTTTTAGGGATTTTGTATCTAGGTACACCATGTTTTTGATAGATACACCCTGTTCTTTCTAATTCGGGTGATACAACTGTACAACTTTGTACTATTGTTTTGTGAAAAGTAGGAAGGATGGGTGTATTAATCAGTCATGCTGGGAGTAAACTGCAGCATATGCGTTTTAGTGAATTTGATATGACAACCCACTTGGCTGATAGATACACCCTTTGTTTTCTACTCATGGTAGTAAGACAACAGTGCAAAATTGCGCTGATAGATACACCCTGTTCTTTCTAATTCGGGTGATACAACTGTAAAACTTTGTACTATTGTTTTGTGAAAAGTAGGAAGGATGGGTGTATTAATCAGTCATGCTGGGAGTAAACTGCAGCATATGCGTTTTGGTGAATTTGATATGACAACCCACTTGGCTGATAGATACACCCTTTGTTTTCTACTCATGGTAGTAAGACAACAGTGCAAAATTGCGCTATTGTCTTACCATAAGCAGGAAGATGGGAGTAATTTTTTATTTTTTATATAAATATTTTTCATTACATCTTATTTTACCTTGTGAAACTTGTGTGTATACAATGTGTTGTAAATTGAGAGTTGGTGTTTGCGAATCTATCATTGCCAAGGGCGGTAGGCGCGAATCCCTGTAAGCATTCCAAAATGGGAATTAGGATTTTGGAATTCTTGTTAAAAATTGCACTTCGTAATGATCGACACTATACTATAGGAACTTCAAAGTTCAACTAGTGGCTCAACAGAGGCACCCCGTCTATCTCTCCGTCACTTTCGCTGCTTTCTGTGCACTTGCATTGCAATGCCATCTTCTCAAGCCTTCTCCTTTAATGCCATGAAATTCCTTAGCGCTGAGGTCCATGATACAGTCATTTTTCTTATATGAAAAATCATGTGTTGATGGCCAACTCATTGGAGTCGGACTTGGATATTGAAGGACATGTTTCCAAGTTGAGTTGGGGATTTTGGATATTGCTTCAAACTGACCGGGAGCCTTTTTTGCAGACTGCAGATGGCAATCCCAACATTCCACAATTCCCAAATAGATGGTATTCGGTGCTGGCTGCAGTAAAACAGGGTCCTTCTAACTCTACAAAACATCCAAACATGAGAAATGGCTTCCTTGTTGGCAACCGGTACGAGTCGACTGCAGCGGCAACTGATTCATCAGATCCACCAGTCGAGAAGTATGAGTACCAAGCTGAGGTACTGAAGGCCATCATCTGTTTTTACTTTTTCTACTATCATTTTTTAAACAGATACTAGATACCGACGACCTGGAATATTTTGTGTGGTTTTTGGTTGGGCTTGCAGGTTAGTCGTCTCATGGACCTCATAGTTCACAGCTTATATAGCAACAAAGAAGTGTTTCTTCGGGAGTTGATTAGGTAAGTTTTTACCTAGACCAGCTACTACATTTCCCCCATTTTGATGACTTATGCCGAGGATGTTGGCATGTTGCATTGCTGCAAAATATTTTCCTTGATTAAGTTATCTGGGGTCCATGAAGCTCGCAAAATTTCGTCTGCTCTAAATTTACCAATTTATTATTCAGAAGGATGCTACTTGCTAGTGAAGTTGTCAACTCTCTTGCAAAATAGGGAGCGAAAAATGGGTCAGTCTGTTCACTATTGGCAATTTCTATCCACTCCTGTAATTTCCCGTTCCTTCTTTGACCATAATTCAGTTATTTATCCAGAAATGAAAAAAAGAAGAAGAAGAGAAAAAACAAAGAATCCCCCCTCCCCCACCCCCCAAAAAAAAAAAAAAAAAAAAAACACAGACACACACACACACACACACTCTTTCTCTCCCCTAAAGATGAAAGAATCCCTCTCTTGATTTATAGTAACAAGGTATCTAGGAAGTTCTCAACACTGTAAAACTACACCATGAATCAAGGATCATTTCATAAGCTTGGAGAGCAAGCCTGGTATCATGATCAAGATATTAGGTGTTCTATATTACATGTCCTTTAGATCACATAGTGTATGGTTTGAGTTATGCCATGTCAATCATTTAAAAAGAAAACCTAAGACAAGAACCTCAAAATAAATACTGTCTTGCCATGCAACACGTCTATTCTATGATGCAGGGTACTTCAATGCACCTGATGACACAAAACCCACATTTTAAGATAGTGATAGTGCAACCAGTGCCATGTGAAACCTTTACTATGGCAATGTCTTAAGCCAATTACCCAAGGCATAGCAAAGTATGGGGCCCAAAGTTGGATGTGCAGGTCTGTTTTACATGAGTATGAAGTTTTTTACCGTAAACTAACAGGGTCCTAATCTACCACATTCTCCTCAATAATTTAGTGGTTGAGCTCAATCACACCATTTGTCTTCTTTTGTTTTTTGTTTTTGCTTTATTATATTTTTGTTGGGGATCTCCTGCTTTGGCGCTTTCTCAGAGCTTTTTAATCAAAATTTTTGTCATCTCTCAAAAAATATTTTTGTTGGGGATTTCTTAGGTATGTTTTCATTTGATAACATTATGTGAAAATCAGTTTGATGTGGACCTTGTAGGAAGTAAGGCATTCTTGATTGTATTAATCAAGAACAAACATGCATTTTTGTGAATGATATAATGTCAGTTTCTTTTGCATTTGGTGTGTCTGTTATATTGCTAAGCTGTCTTTTTTTTTCCAGCAATGCAAGTGATGCACTGGATAAGCTGCGGTTTCTCAGTGTTACAGAACCTGAACTTATGAAGGAGGCTGTTGATCTTGATATTCGGATCCAGACAGACAACGATAATGGAATTGTCACTATCACGTAAGATTCAAGAATTGCAGATTGAAGCTCACTTCTCCTCCAATTTGGTTAGTGGTAAACTGTCTAATGATTTAGATTCTTCTCCTGCACAGTGATACTGGCATTGGGATGACTAGAGAAGAACTTGTTGAGTGCCTAGGAACTATTGCACAAAGTGGAACTGCGAAGTTCTTGAAAGCATTGAAGGTATACTACTAATTTAATAACAATCTTCTGATCTTATTCTGTTAATGTTTCAACTGATGGCCTTAATCCGGATCTTGATTCACAGGATAGCAAGGAAGTCGGTGCTGACAACAATTTAATTGGTCAATTCGGTGTTGGATTTTATTCAGCATTCCTTGTTTCTGATAAGGTATGTGGCAAAACCCTTCCAAAATAGTTGGCCCCCTGGCATTTTTTAATCACCGTGACTTGAAGTCTGAGATCCAATTGATTTTTTTCATGTTTTGAACTCAAACAGCACCTGACCTAGTAGCTAGATTGTTTAATTACGGTCTTCTTTTACTAATATCAGTTTATATTGACAGGTTGTTGTTTCAACAAAGAGCCCAAAATCTGATAAGCAATATGTCTGGGAAGGAGAGGCCAATGCTAGCTCCTATACAGTTCGGGAGGAGACTGACCCAGAAAGACTCATTCCAAGAGGAACCCGTATTACATTATATCTTAAGGTTCGAAATGGTATTTTATTTTTATTTTTTTGTTACTGCAAATTCTACAACTCCCGTGCTGATATTTTTGCCATCCTTCTCTTTCCTCAGCGTGATGGCAAAGGTTATGCACATCCAGAGAGGATTCAGAATCTTGTGAAGAATTACTCACAATTTGTATCCTTCCCCATATACACTTGGCAAGAGAAAGGATTTACTAAAGAGGTAAATTAAAAGAAAATGTTGGAACTATTTTTGCACCATGCTTTTGCATAATATTTAGCCGAATTAGCCCAAAGTGCTTTTGTTTCTGCTGTGAAACATATACTGTCCACTAAAGACCAGGTCTTTTCTATGACTTGGCTGCTTATTGCATTCTCTAGGAAATGCTACAATGAAATCATGGTTGAGATAGGAATCAGACCTTCCCATACTTTACTCAACCACAATTTGAGGTGGAAAAAGATAAGCCACTTATCGTGGGTTGCATTTTCCAATATGCCCCAAATCCAAAATTTAGTGGTAAATATGTGTTCAGCTCTCGCCTCCAGGTCTATGTATTCTGCTGATGTGAGAATGTTATATATCAGGTTGAGGTCGATGAGGATCCGGCTGAAGCTAAAAAAGATGGGGAGGATGATACAAAAGCTGAGGTATCTTAGTAGGGGTCTTACATGGTTTATCACTTCAGTAACCATTATGTCAGAGTGATGATAATAATTTTCTGGTTTTACATGGTTTATTGCTTCAGTAACCATTATGCTAGAGTGACGATAATAATTTTCCTTTTGTTATGCTCTTTTTCTTCATACAGAAGAAGAAGAAAACTAAGAAAGTAGTTGAGCGGTACTGGGACTGGGAGCTTACAAATGAGACTAAACCTATATGGGTGAGCCTTAAAAGCTGTTTCGTCTTTAAATAAGTCAGAACTTTTTCTTTGCAAGTCAAATATCAGTCATCTTCCTCAGGAACAACTAGCATTTTACCTTATCCAGACATGTTCGTCACATGCAGCTCCGCACTCCTAAAGATGTCTCTACTGAAGAGTACAATGAATTTTACAAGAAGACCTTTAACGAGTACTTGGATCCTTTAGCATCATCACATTTCACCACTGAGGTAATTGTGTGTGAATGATTAGGGCTTCAGTATAAACGCACACTTGATTATCGACTATTTACTTCTTTTCTGATCTTTTGGATGGTTGCCTATTGCAGGGTGAGGTGGAATTCAGATCTGTACTTTTTGTACCAGCCATGTCTCCCATGGGAAGAGAGGATGTCGTTAATCCCAAAACAAAGAACATAAGACTTTATGTCAAACGTGTCTTCATTTCAGATGACTTTGATGGGGAACTGGTATATAAGAACTCTTCTTTTGTTATGTTGTTAAATCCAACAGAGCTTCCATTTGGTTTTGAGGAATAAAATCCAATTTACTGAATTTTGATTTGTTTGGTTGGTTAGTTCCCAAGATATCTGAGCTTTGTGAAAGGTGTTGTGGATTCGAATGACCTTCCACTCAATGTCTCGCGTGAAATCCTTCAGGAAAGTCGTATTGTAAGTAATATCAACTTGATCATTGCTTAACTTGGAATCTTGTATCTTTGCTTGGAATTCAATGCTTTCTCTTATCATTGTCTCGAACAATCTCAAATGGGTCAGCTGCCATTATTTGTTGTCTTGGCAGGTACGCATCATGAGAAAACGTTTGGTCCGGAAGGCATTTGATATGATATTGGGCATATCTATGAGTGAGAATAAAGATGTAAATTTCATTACTGTTATGCATATACTCATATTAGATTCAGATGGTTGCCGTATCGTTTAGGAATCTCTCTCTCGCTCTGTGCTTGTTTTTCTTTTTCAACAATTATAATAATTATAATTTTTGGTTTCCCCTTTTTGTATAATGCAGGATTATGATAAATTCTGGGAGAACTTTGGCAAACACTTGAAACTGGGCTGCATCGAGGATCACCAAAACCACAAGCGTATTGCCCCACTGCTTCGTTTCTTCTCTTCTCAGAGTGAAAATGAGCTGATTAGCTTAGACGAGTATGTTGAGAACATGAAACCTGAGCAGAAGAATATCTACTATATTGCGTCTGACAACCTGACAAGTGCCAGGAATACACCTTTCCTAGAGAGGCTTCTTGAAAAGGACTTTGAAGTATGCTACTTCTTCTAGAACATTTACATGAATATAATTTGTTCCCCAAGTTGCTTTGCATATTGTGGGAGGTTTTTTATTTATTTATTTATATTAATTTTTTTTTGTTTTTTAAAAAACCCAAAAAGATCTCTCATTCCTAGGTCAAGAACTGGATTGGGTAACCTTCATGCCAATGCCAATGCCAATGCCAATGCATCAAAGCTACAAATTTAGACTGATGAAAATCTTTGTTTGTTTGAGAAGAAAATGAAGGCAGTGTTCATGACAATTCTTGATTTGAGCAGTCAGGACTGTTTTGGATTCAGGAGTGAATTGAATTATGAATTGTCGATTTAAACAAGTGGAAATGATTGTAATAATATTCCTAGTATTCCTAACAATTAAGAGCCTTCAAATTGCAGTTAAATTCCTTTCAAGTCTAACTTGAAAGGTAACGTAGTTACATTTTGAAGCCCAATCCCTTGGTATTCGTTCCAAGGAAGGTGATCACAGTTTGGTAATTTTCACCAAAGTCCGTAAGTTTTTAAAAAAACCATCTTTCTGCTTTTAAAGACCTGTTTGGATGCTGCTGGTATAGGTACTGTTCTTGATTGATCCGATTGATGAGGTTGCGATCCAAAACCTGAAGTCGTACAAGGAGAAGAACTTTGTTGATATCGGCAAGGAAGACTTGGATTTGGGTTAGTCAGTCGAGACCTCTCTTTAATTTTGCACCCACTTCATTTGTAGGGTCTTACTCCCAAGTGCTTGCACAGGTGATAAGAACGAGGAGAAGGAGAAGGAAATCAAGCAGGAATTTGGCCGAACTTGTGATTGGATCAAGAAGCGCTTGGGTGACAAGGTTGCCAGCGTGCAGATCTCCAACCGTCTGAGCACCTCGCCTTGCGTTCTCGTCTCTGGGAAGTTTGGTTGGTCTGCTAACATGGAGAGGTGGGGTCCCATCATCGCCAAATCTTCATCTGGATGAACAGGGATTGTAGCATGCTTGTTGATATGGATTTATATTTCGTGTAGGCTGATGAAGGCACAAACGCTTGGAGACACCTCTAGTTTGGAATATATGCGTGGGAGGAGAGTCTTTGAAATCAATCCTGAGCATCCAATCATCAGAGATTTGAATGTAAGCCAGAATGTCATTTCAAATGTTTTTGTTATGTAGGTTAAGGGCCCATTGGTGCATCCCCAAAAGGGGTGTTTGACACTTACCCGGCGTTTTGAGCCAAACCATTATTCACATCATGTGGTTGGATGCACTTTTGCAAATCCTATCTCATCCTCCGCTTGACAAAATAGGTGTTAAAAAGCTGATTTGAAAACAGATCGAATTGGTTTTGCTTTATTCGTCAAAAGAGCAGGCGTTTTGGTAAACCCCCTTTGCGGAAGTGTGTCCAAACGGGCCTTGGTGGAGTTTCTCTTGACTGATGCTTTGTCTTTTTATTATTTGTTTATTTTTGCTGCTGCAATGCAGGCTGCATCCTGGAGTTGTCCCGATGATCCTGAGGCACAAAGGGCCATTGATCTGTTGTACGAGACCGCACTGATTTCTAGCGGTTTCACTGTGAGTATTCAGTCTCTCCTGGATTTTCTACCAGTTAATTGCTTAACCAGCCAGTTTGGATCGATTGCAAACTGCATATGTTCCATCCCATCACCTGCAAAATTTGATGGGATGTAAAGGGGTGGCTGCTATTTTCATCTCGTCCATGTTGTGGGTCGGATTGGCAGGTGGGGTGGGACAAATGATCATGCTCCCCATAACTGTAATGCGCGGATGCATGTTTTCTGCCATTTCCATTCGGGCTGCATCCAAACAGGCACTAATTTCATAGACTGACCAATGTAGTTTTAATTTTCAGAAAGCCACTAATGGCAAGTGGTATAATATTCTCAATTTTCTGTCCATCTGTATCAAGCTCTTGGACTGTTAGCATAAAGCTACAAGGCAATGTTCCACATTAAAAATCCATTAATCGGGATGATTGTCCAATCAGCATGTTTTACAGGCCATGGTCCATCCAAGAGATAACATAAAATCCCAATTGGATGATTGAACATGTTTTTGCAGACCATGATCTATCCAAAGAGATTACATAAAATTTCAGTTGGATGGTTCAGCATGTTTTAACAGGCCATGGTCCATCCAAGAGATTACATCAAATCCCAATTGGATGATGAAGATGGTTTGTATGTGGGTGCTTTACTCCCAAAAACTTATGATGGATGGTTTGTGTGTGATGATCGCCAGCCATTTGATCCCAAGTCTCGGCAAATGACCTGATACTAAAAATAACAAGAAGAAAGGCATAGAGACTCTGACTTGATATTGGTAAATCGTCTATAGCAGTTTTTGAATGGTTAGGATTGCCTGCATCCTGGTTTCTCTGCCTATGACTGTCTTGCTGTTGCTGTTGGTAGCATACTTTCTTCTGCGTGAGTATTTGATTGTGCATCTGCTATGGCTGCAGCCCGAGAATCCATCTGACCTTGGTGGGAAGATATACGAGATGATGGGCATGGCACTTGTGGGCAAGTGGGGAGCACCAGCGGCTGCGGTGCGGCCAGAGATGGCCTGCCAGCCAGAGCCTGTTGAAGCTGAGGTTGTGGAACCAAGTGAAGCTGGAGGTCAGAAATGAGGAAGAGTAACAGCTGATGTTTCTGTTTCTTTTTCTTTTTTTTGTAGAAAATTACAGGTTAGTCTTCTCTCTAGATCAAGTATTAGATTTACAGTGGCATTGATGTAATAAAACTATAATCGTGGTGGAAGATTTGAACTTGTGTTTGATGATTGGTCACTTATCAATCAGGATCCTTCATCTGGTTATCCAAACTGTTCATAGAAAATGGTATGAGATACATCTACGATGAGTTTTGTAGGTTGGGAAAACGGTTGTGGGGAAATTTTAAATGAAGTCAGGAGTATTTTGGAAACTGGAAAGTTTAGTGTTTGAATTATGGATTTCACTAGCAAAGAGCCTTCAAACGGAAGCTGGGAGACCAGGCGTGGAAGTTTGTGGGGCCCACCGCAATGACTCTGTGAAATTACACTATGTCTGTTGCAGGTTCATGTCAGGAGGTGTGATAAAAAATTGGGCTGATCTAAAGTTCTGAGTAGGCCATCACTGACCGTTAAAATCATGTCCACCTTTTATCTAACTCAGTATGCACCTTTCTGACAATGTCTTCCCCAATTTTTTTTTACTCTTTAATTTCCCTGTAGAACCTAGTTTGTAGATTTGGGCTCATGGTTGATCTATCCAGGCCATTGGTCCGATGGTCCCATTATAGATGGACCATTTCCCCAAAATCTCCAAAATAGGATGATCTTGGCCCCCACCAGAATCTCTGGTCTTTCCTCCATTGATATTGTTTGTTCATGCATTTGTTTGTATTTGCATGGAAGCGGATTAAGTGGTGTGCTGACTTCAAGTTCATGCATTTGTCTGTCCATTCATTTTACGAGATTGTTTTAGGGGATGGACCCAAAAATGATGCAGATCGAATGCTCAAGTGGACCACACCATGGAAAGAAGTGGGGATTGGAGGCTTACCATTGAAAACTTCTTGGACGGAAGTTTTGGATTTGTCTTTTCCCTTCATCCACGTCTGTGTGACTTTATTAACAGTTTGGATGGCAAATAAACATCCAGTGGGGCCTAGGAAGGTTTCAAAGATGATGCCTCCACTGCTTTCCGTTGTCTTGTCTACTTGAGCTTAAGATCTGCCTCATTCTCATTTTTGGGGCGATGCCCTAAAATGATCTTGCAAAAATGATGGACGGTGTAGATATAACACGTGTTGCCCACAGAACTTGGTGACGTCAACGACCACCCAAGTCGGTGGTGTGTTTCACACCACGCAATCCGCTTCCTATTTGCATGCCAACAAAGGTAAGTGTTGACCAATTGAGAGCAGCATAGGAATGGTCGGCTGTCAGATAAATGGCTTGGGTAGACCATCCATGGCCCCACATCTACAAACTAAGTTCCTGACACAGAGATGCAGCTTACCCTTTGGAACTTCACCTACTCTTTTCTTTCTCTGATCCTCTCCCCACTTCCCATAGCATCCATAGCCAGGGATTATAGATACCGCCTGTTGATGACAAAATCTGGTTGGCCCTTTGCACGTCACTTTATACACGTCGCCTCTAAAACTTGTTCAATGAGAACAGACAAAGGTAATCATGACTAAGTCGGGGAACCCTCCGATGCCTAAGTCAGGACAAGGAAATCAGGGCCTTAAGTAGAGTAGAAGATAGCTTGATTTCGCGTACCTATAGATATGACGATGCGTACTATTTATACCTGTCTGTGAGGCAGTCTGAGTTCGGTAATCTTGGCACGATCAGAGGGATTTTAGGATCATTGAGATATTGCCTGCAATCTACCGATTGCGCAGCGTATCTGGCGGATCATGCGCACTTGCGAGCGAAGTTACCGGTCACGTCTCGATATAACTGTTTCTATATTGAGTGAGTGGGATATGCACGTCGGAAAGTCTGCTCGGCTCGGCTTATCTAAGGATAAAACCAGTCCGATCCGCCTGGTCGGCTCAGTTGGTTCCACCATAGTTGGCGGGGCTGACTTCAATAAGCGGTGTGGTTAAGGCGTCGGAGATTATCCGATCGGAGTATGATTCCGAGTTGCGCACCAACCGTGTTGTCTGCTTGGATGGGTCACGTCTCGAAACAGGTCGGATGGATCATGCCTCGGCTCGGACAGGCGCTTGGGGTAGTGTTGTACCGTGAGCTCGGATTTCCCATAACACCGTTTGTTGATGCAAAAATCTGATTCACTCTCGTTGTGCTCCGAGCACTTGGGCTTGACCTGCACAGAAGAAGGATAAAAGAGACCTTAACTAGAGTAGGTGACCCACCGATGCTAAAGTCAGGCTAGAAATCTGAGTCTAAGTAGTATAGTTGGTGCTTAGGGTGTGAGATATTGTACACCTATTCTTATGTGTTTGAATACTATTTATACCTTTCAATTGGAGTAAATGTGCACGTCATTCTTGGTACGATCTATGCGCGTGCTGATAGTTGACTGTTATGCAATTATTTTGAGATCGTGTGCCTGCATTTACTACTCGTGTATTGTTGGGGATGATTCTTTAGTAAGATTGTAGGTCATATCTTTGTACAACCTGACTTGTTAGCCTTAGCATCCATACACTTACTGCCCAAACTGATTAGTGACGTTGACTCTGCGTGTTGGGGCTGAGGCCGAGCTTGGCTTAGGCGGATGGGTTGAAGCCGAGCTGAGGATCATCTCAACAAACCTTGCTACCCAGAGAGGTCGTTCCCTTAATCGCACCACGACTCCCTCAGACGGAATAGGCTCTAGATTTTCCACCGTCTATCTGATCCATGTGACTTTGAAAGGTGGGCCATTCATGATACATCACTAGATGGACGGCTCTGATGGCTGCACAACTAATCGTACGTGGGGCATGATGATCAGATTGTTTGAATTGCCAGTCTAGAACTCATGTAACTAGATGGTTCGAGTCCAATGTGATCAATGGTCCAAAAATAGCGGGACGGACAGGCCCTGGCCAATCATGCAAAGGGGGATGTGCGCACAGAGTCCGACTCGTCCGAGTCATATTCAAGAGTCTATAGACACGTGTGCTTTACTGGCACGTGTCGAGTAAAAAACTCAGGAACCACTAACCAGAGCGGAAATCTCAGCAGGAGTTAGGTGAGGTTAGCCCCCAATTGCCGCGTATTGTCCAAAAACTATCTTAACCCCGGTCGGCAGGTGGGGCCCACTTGTTTTGACCTGCTAACCGCGTCTCCCCTCGGCGGTTTTATCTTTTTCTCGCTGCCTAAAGTCGCCGAGTGGATGGTGTTCGGCAAGAGATGCTAAAAGCGATTTGCGTCACACGTGCCGCCTACGTCGCAGATGCGTGAGGTTTTTGGCCCACTCATCAGTTCGCATCCACTGTGATCGCGCCAGTTCTACCAGTGGTCGTTTTTTCTACCTAGAGGTGTTGATGAGACACGTGTGACAGATATAATGAGTGGACTGTACTGATCCTCAGGCCAGGCCATTTTATTTGCGGGATCACCTGTTGGATGGTCCAGATAGTGGTAATCACTGTAACACGCAAAACAGTGGTAATCAATATTTGATCGGTTTCTTCATCTGGTTCTTTGTGACTTCATCAATAGATTTGATGGCAAACGCACATTACAGTTGCAGTTGCTCGAACTAAGTTTTCAATGGCAGGGATTCAATAACTACTATTTACAGTATTATAATCCATTAGAGATTTGGATGTGCTCATTTTCTTCGCCACGCTCTAAAATAAGCTTTCAAAGTGGAAGTAGTCACGTACATTACAGTGCCCCCATAGTCAAGGGTCCTACCCACCTGGGTAGATCTCCGGTCTTACCTAATTGGCTCCCGCATGCCATGTTGGCACATGTGCACTAGAACTAGGTAACGGGGCGTCTTAATCAAAATCATACCGTTAGTGGACCCCACCACCATGTAGAGCCCGCTGTTAAAAACTTCTAGGTAGAAAAAACGATGTTTGCGGGATCACCATTTTATTTGCGGGATCACCAATTTCTACCGAGGAATTGCCGCCTTTTGGCTTTCGCAGGAAGTTCCTGCCAAAGGAATCTGGGTGGGGCCCACTGCGATGTTTGTGAGAAAGCCACACCGTCCATCCGTTTTTTGAGATCATTTTAGGATGTGGCAAAAAATTAGGTGTATTCAAAACTCCAATGGGCCACACGAGAGGAAACAGTAGAAATGTAGTGACCACCGTTGAAACATTTATATAGCTTCAAAGGTTTTGTATCGGTCTAGGTTTTAGCATTTTCACTTCATCCCAGTGAGAATGACCTTGTAAACGGCTTGGATGGAATATATTTTTACTTCATCCCAGTGAGAATGACCTTATAAACGACTTGGATGTAATATAAACATCAACGTGGAGCCTAGGAAGGTTTCAACGGTAGGCATTCTTTTCCCCACTGTTTCATCTAGTATGGCCTACTTGAGTTTTGTATCCTCCTCATTTTTACTCATACATAGTAAAATGAGCTCAAAACATGGATGGACGGGTTAGATTTCTCAAAAACATCACAGTGGCCCCCACCATGGATCCCAGCGCAGGAACTATCCTCGTCCGGACGAAAGCGTAAAGCCGCAAAGATAGCGATTGACACGTCAGCACACATGTAGGCAAAACATGGATTGGTCAACCCGCATCAACCGGCCGAGACGGGCAACTCGCCCTTCGGCTCCATGAAAGCGTTGAAAAATGGTGCAAGACAGATGACTCGCACGAGTATCAAATTTGTATTTCGTGGAGCTTTCGAATCACGTGGACAAATCTTCCAGTGATCAGAACCGTTCATTTCAATGGGCCCATAAATTTAACCAAATATTCAATATAAAACTTATTTAAGAGTGATATGGGGCCACCATGCTCAAAATAATCATGAAAGAGTGTTAAATGATTCAATTCCACACACATGCGGGAGCTGTACACATCCACACCCGGGCACGTGTCAGGTGTGATACGTGTGTGACATCTGATCTTCCAATCAGGCGAGTTGCACTGTTTAGATCCTCTGGCATAAAAATCAGGCCATTCACTCCTACGATGGGCCCCAACATTTCAATTCAAATGAACGACTATAGAAAAAGATCTTTAACCGTCAATTCACGCACATAAAACAGAAATGATCTGATATTTCAAGAAGAAAACCTTAGAAAGATTAGAAATCACACACGTGTTCATGTGCGGCTCGCGTGCGGAACTAGAAACAGGTTCGGGGGAATCGACGGTGAAGATTGGCAAGCCACCATTCGTATCATCGCTCGCGAGCCACGCTTGCAAACCTACTCTGTCAAAGGCAGTTTCTTGAGAGAGAGGGAGAGAAGGTCTTGGACAGCTGAAAGGGGGAAAGGGAGAAGAAAAATCCCCCCTTTTTTTTTCCTCCTTTCTCTTAGGTTGAAATCTCGATTTTCAGCTACTTCTTACTCACTCTTTCTCTATAGAGATTCCGTTTCCATCGACTTCTCGTTTCGGAGGTTTTTGTTTGCTGGATCTCGCATCGGAAGGTATGCGATTCGCTTCTGATTTCTAGAAAATCGGTCTTTTTGTGAAATTTTGGTGGAATTGGAATAATTTGTGGAAATTTGTATTTGCGTAAGGTTTTGGTTCGGAATATTGGGTTTTGCGAGTGATTTGATTTCTTTTGGTAGGAATTTTGGTTTTTTTAGGGTTTGGTGTTGGTGTGATCGGAGTGTTCTGGGAAGAATCTGGGTTATTTTCTAGTACTTTGGTCAGAGAGGTATGTGATTCGTCCCTGGATTCCTTTACAAAATGTTTTTTTTTTTTTTTTGGGAAATTTTGGTATTTTATGGGGTTTTATATTGGTGGAGTTGAAGTTATTTGTGGAAATTCGGGTTTCTGTAGGGTTTTTGTTTGAGTTATAGGGTTTAGCTAGTGATTTGACTTCTTTTGGTAGGAATTTGGGTTTTTCTAGGGTTTGGTCTTGGTGTATTGAAGGTTTTTGGAAGATTTTGGTTTTTATGGTGGTTTGGTTCGAAAGGTTGGGTTTATCGAGTGTTGAAATTTCGGTTTGCTAGTGTTTTGCTTTGCGTAGAAAAGATGGATTTGTGAGAACTTGGGCTTTTCTTGGGGTTTGGCGCAGATCCTAGGGTTTTTCAAGTGTGTTTTTCTCACTACGCTTTTTGGCAGATATTTTTGGCTTGTCTAGGGTTTGATTTGGTGGAATAGAAAGGTTTTTTGCTAATTTAGGGTTTTTCTGCAAATAGTAGAGGTTTCGAAAGTGATTTGTATAGAGTAATTGTTTTTCATTATTTTCTCCTTTAGGATTTGGATTCTATGGATTTGAAGGGTTTTGAGGAAATATGGGTTTTTCCGGGCTGGGTTCTAACGATAGTTTTTTAGGGGTTTCTCGGCAGAGATTTGTGGCTGGAATCTGGATTGCTGGAAAGCTTTTTTCAAAAAAATTTTAAAAATAAAAAAACCTTTTTTTTTTTTTTTTGGGTTTCTAGGGTTTTGATTATGTCGAATTGAAAGGTTAGGTTTGTAGTGTTTTGATTTATTATGGCAGGTTTTTGAAGATTTTGTGCTGTTGCAATTGTGTCTAGACGGCTTGAAAATTTGCATTTTGTTTGAAAAGTTGGATGGATTTTGATAAGTAATGTGCATTTTATTAGAATCATAGGTCTTACATCTTGATTTATTTGTGCTTTATTATCATTTAAATGCATTCTATAGTTACGAATTTTGAGTGATGTTGCGATTTTGTTATCACGGTGTAATAGAAGGTTCCTCTTGATGTATTTGCAATGTTTGCATCTACAAGTTGCAACTCATGGGTAATGGTTGATGGTCGATGACACACTGACATTTGATTTGTGACTAGGAAATCTTATGGATCATTTCATATTATTGTTTTATCCATATTATGTGATGTACTAATATCTTCTTTCATCACAGGTCTGGATAATAGCTAATACAGGTCTCTCCTCATGGGAACCTCTTCTGGTGCAAACTTCCACCAGCAACCACCTACAAAATTGCTTCCTCCACGTCAGCAACCTAGACCTTCAGGGCTGCAAACATCCCTATCCCTAGTTTCCTCTGATGCTCGTGGCTCTCCCGATACTCAGGAACCTGGTTCAAATTCCGAGCATGTGCGTGAGTCCCCATCTGAGAGTGCTAGCTCGCAAGAAACCTGGCCAATGGAAAACAACCGTCCTGAACCTATCAAAGCAAAGAAGTTGGAGAAGGAGAAAGAAGAAGGAGAAAGTTATTGCCCTGAGCAGTCTGTTATTCGCCGGGTTTCCAGCGCAGAAAAGATCACTCTTCATGATGTAGCTAGAGAAAGGGTCGAGATAATTTCTGAGCGCATCCGTACCCAGCCGGAAGAGCTTGTAGAAGGGCTTAAAAGTGAGCTTCGGGTAATTCTTGAAGGAACAGGTGGCTCTCAGAATAGAGAGGAGTTTTTACTTCTGCAGAGGTTTGTTCAGTGTAGAACTGATTTGACAGCCAAATCGCTAATTAGAGCGCACCGAGTACAGCTGGAGATTCTTGTCGCAATAAACACGGGAATCCAGGCATTTTTGCATCCGAATATCAGTCTCCCCCAGACTTCCCTCATAGAAGTGTTTCTTTACAAGCGGTGCAGAAATATAGCGTGTCAAAGCCAGCTTCCTGCTGATGACTGTAGCTGCAATATATGCGCTAAACGAAACGGCTTCTGCAACCTTTGCATGTGTGTACTTTGTAATAAATTCGATTTCGAGGTAAACACATGCCGCTGGATCGGATGTGATTTGTGTTCTCATTGGACTCACACGGATTGTGCAATTCGTGCTGGGCAAATTGGAATGGGTTCGAGCTCTAAGAGTGGAGTCAGTACTTCTGAGATGCTTTTCAGATGCCAGGCCTGCAATAGGACCTCTGAGTTGTTGGGTTGGGTTAAAGACGTGTTTCAACACTGCGCACCAGGCTGGAACCAGGAGGCCCTGATGAGGGAAGTCGAATTTGTTAGTAAGATTTTCCGTGGAAGTGAGGATTCCAGAGGGAGGAAACTTTTTTGGAAGTGTGAAGATCTCATGGAGAAGATGAAGAGTGGAGTCCCAGAGCCTACAGTTTGCAAAATGATGCTGCTGTTTTTCCAAGGTATGGATCTTTCTAGGCTCCTGACCGCCATTCACATTGCTCAGAATAGCCTATTCCTTTATAAAAGGGAACTGTCCTTGGCACTCACTCTGACTGATACACAAACCCAGCTTTTCTGCTTTTTGTTGTTCAATAATATAAATTCAGAGTGATGTATCACCAAAAATAGGATGTGCCAAGGTATTCGATAATGGTAACAGCCAGCCGGATGACCATTATGATACAGGCTGTTAATGCCCCATAATGGTTGTAATTTTGTTGCGAGGAAAAAATGCATCGGCCCCATATCAGCCTATTACAGCCTCGTATCCGCCCATTACAGACCTGTACGGGCCTTTTTTTTTTTTCCTTTCCTTTCCTTTCGTTTTTTATTTTTTATTTTTTGCCCTTCAAACTAGCATTGCATCCCCGTATCGTGTAACAGGTGCCACCATTACATTACTAAACCATTTTTGAATACCTTGGGATGTGGGTTATTATTTCAATGAAAGGGATGCGTGTGTTTATAAGTCAAAGTGAGTGCAAGGGCTCCCTTTATAAAAAAATTAATTCGTTTTGCAAGAGAGACAATACTAAAAAAATTACTGTCCAGTCTATACTGCCTTTATTATTTTCCTTTGATGCAATGGTGAGCAAGGGACTAGGCAAGTCTAAGTTTGGGATGTTAAAATCCAACCCTCTTTTTCTACAAGCGTCATAATCTGGATAATGGTGCTTGATATTGATATGACATGTTGCTACTTGCACACAATTGTATGAGATGAAGATGGAAAGTCTTAAAGCAAGTTCGAGACCTTAACTTGATACCTAACCTGCCCAGTGCGGGTCAAGTGAGGATGGCCAACCGCATACATTGCCTTCTTCTAGGAGAAGCTCACATAACAGAAGATGAACTGCTGGCAGTTTAGGCTGTTTGGCGATCCTCTTGTTTAATCACGAGGCCTGCGATGTTGCAGATTTTCTTGCAAAGGAAGGGGTGCTGAGACCCTATCTTGGTATGTAGGGATGTGGTCCCCTTGCTTACGCACTCTCTTTCTTTTGCTGTTGTCCCCTTTGTACCCATCCCTTTTCTTCTTGTAAATATTTATTCATAGCTCATGAAAGAATGTTTAATGTCTGATGTCGCTACACTCCAACCTGGACGGTGCTGTAAAACATGATAGTGCTTTGTGTTGTGGCTTGCTATACGAGCTCTCTGACATCGCCAGAGTGTATTAACTTTGTGATTTCCAACTATAATGAGATTTTCACAGGGCCCGTTTGTTTAGTTTGCAAGGGATATCTATGTCAAATTCTTCTCGCAGGACTCTCTCTCTCTCTCTCTCTCTCTCTCTCTCTCTCTCTCTCTCATTTCTTGATTCAAATACAAAGGAAATTTCACGCAATGTATGATTGCTTTTGAAACTAGGGCAGTTTGGGAAGTTCCTTTATAATTACAATTAATGTGGCACCTGCGGCGATATGTCATAAAGTTGTCTTGTTTCGTGAGAGGATCCTGCAAAATGCAATTAAATTTAAAGCACTACTATTGAAATCTCTGTTCGAGTCCTTCTGTTTAAGTTCAATTGAAATGGAAACTTGACATTTAACTGTGTTTTGCAGAATCTTCCCCACAACGTGTCGCTGCGAAGCTGGTAAAATTGCAATCACGAATTAATTTCCTAACTTTAGAAGATCTCCTCTCTAAACCATCCCCATCAATGTTATACAAGCCCTGAAGTGATCCTACTGGTGTCCATTGTATAATTCTGAAATGACCTCACTGCCCGTCATTTCTCAGTAAAATGGCTGGACCACACAAACATAAATATATTTACCAACATGATTCCTTGATGCTTGAACCACCCCCCCAAAAAAAAAGAAAAAGAAAAAAGAAATCATATTTTCCCCTAAAAATTGTTGCGACCTGTTTGATGATGAAGCATCCATGTTTGCCTAGAGTTAGGTTCTTTTTGGATGCATTTGCGCTGGAGGAGGTTTCAAGCCTGCTTTTTAGGTTGACTCGACGAAATTTGTTGAATGGGCATTTGCGTGCCTATTTTGTTGAGCGGGATGGTGAAATGAGGGTTTGCAGAGTGCATCTCAACACACAACAAAAGCCCCGGTTTGGCTCAAGAGGGGTTTATCTCAAATGCCCCTTTGGAGGGTGCGTCCCAACAGGCCTTTAGGGTTTCAATTGAGCTGGGTTTGCCCAGGCCTGACCCTCTCCAGCCTGCTTTGCATCACGTTGGGCTAAACACCGAGGCATGGTCCTAGTTTTGAATTTTAGGCCAGATGACTAATTTGGCTGTACCTGGCTCGCATCGTGAAGGCTCATCAAGGTCCAACCTCACTTGACTCATTTAACATTTGTGGCTTATTGTTATCTGGTGGGCCCACCCAAGCCCCAGTTCCTGATCTCACAAACTTGGCGGGGTTCCGGATTCGCATCCTTGGCTCATTGGCAGGACCTGTACATGCCTCGCCTGTTAGGCCTGGCCCAGTTGCTACACTACCCAGAGTTACCAAAAGATTCCTTTATCCTTTCTATGAATGACCAACTCATCAGAACATCCCTGGCCCATTTGAAAAACACGAAGTCACGTATTCTGCAGTGTTCTGAAAATGGTCTTCAGTTTCTTGTTTTTTACATTCTTGCATGAAAGTGGTGTGCTGATCGCATGCTAAGATTCTAGTCACCATAGCCTTTTCTGTTGTTGAACTGCCCTGGGCGATCTTCTCTATTTAAGTGTAAAATCTTCACCAATCTTATAGAAACAAAAATCTTTTTATTAATTCATTTTGTATCTCTACACCTTTTTGTGTGTCATCCTCATTTAGAACTCGAGATGGACCCCACGAAGAACCCTGAAGGTGAGGAAAGTGGCCGGATGATCGCCCCACAGGAGGCATGCAACCGGATTGCAGAGGTGGTGCAGGAGGCTGTGAGGAAGATGGAGATGGTGGCTGAGGAGAAGATGCGCATGTTCAAGAAGGCCCGCCTTGCGCTCGAGGCCTGCGACCGTGAGCTCGAGGACAAGACCCGGGAAGTGGTGGAGCTGAAGAGTGAGCGGCAGCGGAAGAAGCAGCAGATCGATGAGCTGGAGAGCATCGTCCGGCTCAAGCAGGCTGAGGCCGACATGTTCCAGCTCAAGGCCAACGAGGCAAGGCGGGAGGCCGAGCGCCTACAGAGAATTGCCCTCGCCAAATCGGACAAGTCAGAGGAGGAGTATGCGAGCAGGTACCTGAAGCTCCGGCTGAATGAGGCTGAGGCTGAGAAGCAGTACTTGTTTGAGAAGATCAAGCTTCAGGAAAACTCACGGGCCACTGCACAGGCCAGCGGGCCCGGCGGGGACCAATCACAGATGATGATGCTGTGCAAGATCCAGGACTTGCTAAAGAATGTGTACAATGTGCCTCCAAAGTTGGATGGGCAGTCGAGCGACCACCATCCTTCAGTGCCATGAAATGACAGACTCCGGTATGTGGTTCTTCCATCTTCTCTACTGCATGTTTTAATGGACTATACCCCGGCTGCCCTTTACATGTTGTTGTGAATCAAATGGCTGTTGTTGTCATTCGCTGCTCTCGTCCATGTGTTCATCTATTCCCATACATCTTATATCTGAAGGTATGAGCATTGTTTCCGGTAATTGGAACTTCGTTCTGGTTGAGAAACAAATAAGGCTATTTGCTTAAAAGGATCAAGACCATTTATTGGTTGGGTCCCCCATGGTGAACATTACCTGGCACTAGAATCAGGTGGGTCAAATGAATGGTTAGGAAGGAATGAGCCTTGTTCTGGTTGAGAAACTATCGAAGGTTTGTTTGCAGCACATGTGCCAATATGCCACGTGTGTGCATGATCTGGGCCATTCATCAAGGTGTCTCATTGTTGTATGTTCAGGGTACATGCCAGTCATCACCGGTGGTGATGAATGGACTTGCCCCGAATGCATTTATGGTGGGTCCCGCACAGTGCACCATCCGTGCACGTCTTGCAGATGGCCAGTGGAATCTTTCCTTGGCGTTTTTCATGCGGTGTTGTATTGTTTCGTTGTTATCATTTTCTAGTCTCTGCTGCTTTGATGTGGCAGTGATTGCTGCAGTTGCTCCTTTCCATCATGACACTCTTTGGTGAGTGCATGTTTGGTAACTGAGCGGTTATGTGGTCCTCCGTACAGTTTGGGCCCCATGATCCATGTTGATCTGGTGGGTTCAATGTGGACAGTGGGTGTACACATGGTCGGTCCACGTCTGATTAGAAGATCCTAGTCTTTTAAATTTTTTTTTTTTTTTTTTTTTTTTTTTTTTTTTTTTTTTAAATTTTAACGGTTGTCTTTTTGTTAGAAGATGGGCACTCCAGTTACCCAGCAGATTTGGGGCCCACATGGCCGGTCCATCAGATGCATCTGCTCATATTACTCCCAAGTGCCAAAGATCAGCTTGATCCAACTCTCAGGTGGGCCACAGCGATTGAAAAGCAGCTTGGGTTTTGGTCTGACCCTTCATCCAGGCAAAGATAAAGGTAGGAGAGGTCTAGATTCCACCTTATATGCAACTTGTGGGACCCTCCACACAAATCAAGGGTGGGTGTTACCTCCCAACGTCCCCCTAATTTACGGATCAGCATGATTTTCGGCCGTGTGATGTGCATGACCCGTGGATCTGATGGATGGGTCAGATTTCATATATCCATAACGTGGGCCTCACATCTGCCTTAGCACTGGCTTTCCAGGCAAGTGCCCAAGAATCTCTCAAATTGGAAGATCCCAGCTGTTGATCTTGTCCCTTTGGGGATAGTTACGGAGTGATACGAACAGGTTGCTAGGGCATGGAAAAATAATGGAGCGGATCAGGTGTTCCCCGGTGATACGTTAGTGGGTATTTTCCAGACCGTGTAGCCCACCTCGCTGTTTGTGTTGTATATCCGTGCCGTCTGCTGTCCAGTTTATCTGGCTCATTCCCAAAATTGAAGCAGATGGAAATCTCAATTGGACAACACAGTAGGGATTGAATGCCCACCGTTGAAAACTTCTTGGGGCCACAAAAGTTGTGTTTTCCCTTCATCCAGGTCCGGGTGACCTTGTCATTGGCAAATCAACATTACAGTGGGGCCCTAGGAAGAGCTTTTAGAGGTGGTCCACCATTTCCTGTGGTGTAGTCCACTTGATATTTGGATCTGCTTCATTTTGGGGCCATGCCGTAAAGGGGAGCGGATTAGGTGAGACCCTGGACTGACCCAAGATGGTGCGGCCCTTGCAATGGGGGCTACCTTGATGCATGTAATCTGTATGCACGCTTTCCATCCGTTTTCCCAAATCATTTTATGGCGTTATCCGAAATTGAAGCAGATCCAATTATCAGGTAGACCATATCATAGGAAACATCGGATCAAGCTGATACTTGTTTTTCTATTCAACCAAGCTGAAGGGCCTGTTTGGCCGGACCGATCCCACGGTATTAGGAGGGATGGGATCGCGATATCCCAGGATATGCATGACGAGCCAAACAGACCCACCTTGTCCCGGGATATAAGCAATCCCATGGGTCTTAAAACAATCCACTGACATCACCATCATTACCTTAAAGTTGATCCCATCCCTTGGTTGGATGGATTGAAAGGTAAAATCTCGAGATATGCTGGGCGTGCCCAACAGATCAAGTGAACTTGTCCGGGGATATAGCAATCCCATGGATGTTAAACCAATCCACTGACACCACCATCCTTACCTTAAAATCCATCCCATTCCTCCTAATCCGATGGGATTCGCCTGGCCAAACAGGAGGATGGTCGATCACCACTGTTTCCTATGGTATGGTCCACCTGACAATGGAATCTACTTCATTTTTAGAACAATACCCCAAAACGATCTGGAAAACAGATGGACGGCGTGGATATAGAACACATACATAATGGTGGGCCCCCATGGTAAGGGCCGCACCGGCTCGGGTGAGCCTGGTGTCTCACTTAATCTGCTCCCACCCTAAAATGATCTGGAAAAACTGTTGTACGGTCTGGATACAACACGTACATGAAGGTGGGCCATTGGTAAGGGCAACACCTGATTCTCCCCCAACATCACATGAATACAGCAATCCGAATTCCCAAATCTACAGAAAATTCAAAGAAGGCAGGAGTCGGCAATTGACTGGGCGATGGGGATCATCCACTTGCGGAGTCTTTTGAGTCATAGCTAAATCAATAGGTGGCTTATTTACTGAACGGTCTAGATGGCCTTTGCGCCGCTCGATGATGCCGGTTGCAATCCGGGCATTAGGTGCCCCTTCGGTGTAGATAGCCAGGACCGAAAATCAGGCTCTTACAGTAAAGTTGTACCCTCGTGAGTTGTCCAGCATCAGTTTTGTGCCTCTCACATGGTGGATCCACGTAGGACGCGGATTCAGTGGGCACCACGGAGGTCGGCGGATCCGTGACTGTGGGACCCACCGTTATATATATATATATATATATATATATATATATATATATATATATATATATATATATCCATTTTAAGGCATGGGCCAAAAAATGAAGCGGATCCATATCTCAAGCGGACCAAACCATTGGAAACGGTGTTGATTGAATATCCACCGTTAGAAACTTCGTGCGGCCCATTATAATATTTATTTTCCATCCAGCCCACAGATCAGGAAATCACAAATATCAGCTTGATCCAAAACTTTGGTGGCCCCCAAGAAGTTTTTAACGGTGGGCGTTCAATCACCACTGTTTTTGTGGATTTGAATATGCTTCATTAATGCACATTTAAAATAATGATCCAAAATGGATGGATGGTGTGGATAAAACACATAAATCATGGTGGGCCGCCTGGCATTAGGCGGTTTCCTGGGAGAAACAAGACCGACCAGCCAGCTGGTGTCAAAGCTATATGGGCTCCACCATGATGTATGTGTATTATCCACACCGTCCATACACCTTTTCATATCATTTTATGGAGCCAACCCAAAAATCAGGTAGATCTAAATCTCAACTGGACCACACCACATGAAAACAATGTAAATTGAACGTCTGCAGTTAAAAACTTCCTAGGGCCCCCTGTTATATTTAATTTCCATCCAAACTGTTGATAAGGTCACCCACATCTGGATGACGGGAAAATACAAATATAAGCTTCATCCAAAACTTTTGTTGCCGTTGAGAAGTTTTCAACGGTAATCATTCAATCACCACCGTTTCCTGTAGTGTTGTGCACCTACTGCTTCGTTTTTAGGCTCATGCCGTAATGAAAGGGGAAAAATGGATGGACCGTGTGGATAAAACACACGCATTATCGTGGGACCCACAAAGCTTAGAGGCTGGCTAGTGTTGGGGTCACCAGTCAAACCGCGTCCGTTCCGCACTCCCAAGATCCCGCAGTGGATTCCGCAATGTAGTACTTTTAGCAACGTCGTCGGATGTCCCCACCGTCGATTTTGCCAGCTCATTTCATGCATGACCGAAAATTGAGGCGGATCCAAATCTCAGGTGGACCAACACCACAGGAAACAGTGGTGATTGAATGCTCACCGTTAAAAAATTCTTGAGGGACACGAAAGTTTTCGAACAAGCTGATATTTTTGTTTTCCCTTCATCCAGGCCTTTGTGACCCAATCAACCGATTGGATGGTAAAAACAAAAATTATTGTGGGCTGTGGCCGTTCAATCACCACTGTTTTCGTAGGGTGTGATCCACCTTAGATTTGGATCTACCTCATTTTTGGTCTCACGCCTTGAAATGAGTTGGCTAAATGTATGGACGGCCTGGATAAAACACATACATCATGGTGGGCCCGACATAGAACCGACCAGTTGCCAAGTCAGTCCTGGTAGGGTCCGCACGCAATCCGCGTCCGACTTTTCAGGGAACGGACTGGCTACTCCCCCTGCCATCAGCCAATGGCTGATGGTCAGTACTCTGTGGGCCCCACCATGATGTATTTGTTTCATCCATGCCGTCCATATATTGTTTCAGATGATTTTATGGTATTGAAAAACAAATTAGATATATCAAAATCTCAAGTTGACCACATTACAGGAATCAGTGTTGAATGAGCGTTGACCATTAAAAACCTTTTGGGGGCCATAAAAGTTTTGGATCAAGCTGATATTTGTTTTTTACCTTCATCTGGGCCTGTATGACGTAATGAACAGATTGGATGTAAAATAAACAGTACAGTGGGCCTTAGGAGGATTTTAATGGTGAATATCCAATCATTATTGTTTGAGGATTTTAATGGTGAATATCCAATCATTATTGTTTTCCCATGGTGTGTTCTACTTTAGATTTATATCCCTCTAATATTTCATATGAATCATTAAAATGATCCAAAAAAATTGATGAACGGAATAGATGAAACACATACATCATGGAGGGGCCCACAGAGCACCGAACAGCAGCCACGGGGCTAGTGGCAGGGGGAGTAGCCAATCCATTTCCGACTTTTGAGGATCAAAGAGAGAAAATGAACGCGGATTGCGTCCTGCCCCCGTCCAGCGGATCTATGGAGGGGCCCATCACAATGTATCTTTTATCCACGCTGTTCATTCCTTTTGTCAGATCATTTTAAGCTATAAATCTATGAATGAGGCACATCAAATCAAGTGTCCCACACCACAGATGACTCTTGTATTTAATGCTTTGTGAATTTAGTTTAATCCAATTGCCGATTTGGTGTGGTCTACTTGAGCTTTGGATCTGCCTCATTCCTATCTCATAACTTAAAAATGATCCGAGAATAGGGATGGACGGCGTGGATAAACATATATTTTACGGTGGCCCTCCACAGATCTGACTGGACGGTAATCCGTCCAGGTGGAGGCAGGACTCAGTCCGCTTTTAGAGAAAAGAGGAATTATATGAGATGTTAACCACACCTTTGCAAAGTGTGCACGCGCATTAGATTATGAAAAATGGGTCCCATGAATCAGTAATCCAGTCCATTGGTTTGTCGATTTCCACCGTGGATGGACGTTATCCTAAAATGGCTCCCAACCCATTCTAGGGATATTTTTAAATTTGATTGTGGACGGCTATTATTGTCTTTTTTTTTTTTTTTTCAACCGTCTACCTATCGGCCAAAAATCAAAAGGTTAAAATTGTTTCACCAAGTATAAATTTAGGTATAGTCTATCCACGGTAGACTAGAACATACCAACGGTCTGGATTCCTAAAATATTGGCCCCACTCGTCAGAATCGAAAACAAATGAGTCATCAACCAACGGTCTACATTCAACGGGAAAAAGTCCTCTGATCAGTCAGTTAAGATTCTCCAGCCAGTGTGGGTTTAGTGGCGTACAGCCAATCAACAGTGGGGCCCACTAGATTAACAGTCTCGGCCTCATATGGTCCACGTGTCAAAAGTGTCTAAAGCCGCGTACTTTCTCAAACAAGAAACGAATATCGGATCTGTCAGAAGGAGAAGATAAGGTCCAAAATGTGGAAAAAGAGAAGACATGTGGGCCGAATATTTACTTTTCAGGGCTTTTCTTGTCAAAGAAGCTGATTTTGATGCCCAAAGAGGACTTGTATGATAAGTGGGACACGTTGCTGCACGGCATACACACGTACTGATTTCTGACTAGTGGGGCCCACATTTCGGTAATCCAAACCGTTGTTCCACTATGGATGGAGACTTCTGTAAGACTGTCCCAGATTGGAAGATCTAACCGACAATAAATTAAAACTAATTTCAGTTGAATGTGGGCCGTTGTATTTCTCTTCTCAACTGTCTATATTTAGATTTTCAATTGGATGGTTAGAATTGTCCTGTCAATGAGAAATTTCACAATTTTCCATCTTTGGCGGGGCATCATAGACCAATGGTATGGATTGCTGAACCAATCGAGAATCCGTGTGCATTTAAAAAATGCAAATGGAACGAGGAACCATAGTATCCTCCATCCGTCTTTATTTTGTGTGAGTGGGGCCCACGGATCAATGATCCAGACCGTTGTTTTAATGCAGCTCGTCATCAGTGGACCAGTCTCAGGGAGAAAAAAAAGAAAGGAATATCTTAGATAGAAAAGCCTAGCCATCCACCTCAGGCCTTTATTCCGTTGAACATGGACCGTTACAGTAGTTCTGTTCTTAAGGATGAGGATTGCATCCAATAAGCCATTCGATGCACACTATCTAACATGACATACTACAAATAAAAAAGTATTATATATATATATATATATATATATATATATATATATATATATATATATATTAGTTAAAAAAATAAAAATATATATTAATAAAGATTCATTTTTAATATTTTTTAGATCCCATTTCTAATACGCGCACATATTTTTTTATTGAGATCATGACATGATATGAATGAACAACATGTATCCCATATTCCAAGTGCATATGTTCTCAACCTGCATGAATATCCAATCGGTGCGTCCCAATAGGCCAATTGTATTAGGGATGGAACCGTGAGTTTGACTTGCACCAGCTAAAACTGAATCTCAAGTGCATATAATCAAGCAAGGGTGATTTTTCATTAGTTACATGGATGTTAGTAGCTATATCACTATTGGAGTGATGTCACCAAGTTCAATGGGCCACACCATGATGTATATGTTGTATTGACATCGTCTCTCTATTTGGAGAACTCAATTTAAAGTATAAACTAAAAAATGAAATAGATCCAAAGCTCAAGTAAATCCCACCCTATAACTATCATTTAGAAAACTTATTAGGGTCAAGCTGGTATTTGTGTTTTCTCTTCATAGATATCTGCGTGAACTTACGAGCATGTCGAATCTCAAATAGATGTCATAGCGGACTCTAGGAAGGTTTCAACAGTAAGCGTCATTGTCCCCACTGTTTTCTATGATGAGTCCACTTAAGCTTCATCATTAGCTAATCAGCTTCCTAGTTATACATATAAATTGGGATCCACAATTTGTGCAATTTAATATTTGATTTGTTTGCTGCATGCAATTTCTAATTGATTTCAAAGCGCCTGCATATCATCCACCGCATACCGCCGAGTATCAAAGTTTTTCCTGGGAGAAGTGTAAACTTCTTTCCTGTTAGGGAGAATTGTAAATACTTCCTACTGTACTTTGGATAATTGTAAATACCTACTTTTGCTCAGACATGTTGCAAATACCTCCCTTTGCAGCAGGCGACACAATTACCTTTGTCTCAGGAATTTGTTTTGCTTACTCTGGATAATTGTAAATACCTCCCTTTGCTCAGATATGTTGCAAATACCTCCCTTTGGATCAAGTGGTACAATTACCTTTGTCTGGAGAATTTGTTTTGCCTGGATGTAGGGCTCACTGCAATATATAAATGGCATCCAACTTGTTGAGAAGAGTTCTTCGATTATAAATATTGGATACAAAAAAATAGGGTACAGAAGTCATGGGTGCATCATGCCATACCAAAATCACCCAAGTTCCATAGTGGGCCGTTGGGAATAGAGATCCATTTTTGATGACATAATAATATTGATCAAAAGAACAAAAAAAGGAGAATATGTAGACTACAATACAAAGATTCACATGGTTCTTTTTCGGCACATCCAAAGATTTATATTAATCTACTGTACTTATAGGAAAAAAAAAATGAAAAACAGCTCACTATATTGACAACTCTTTTTCTCTCGTGATAGAATATATTATTATAAATGAATTAGGATTTACATAAAACTCCATATAAAATTATAAAATTGTCCCTAGACCCCAAGTAAGGAGGTGCTAACCCTGTGACCTTCAATGAACTCAACGCAAAACTCAACTTTCAAAGTGATATTGGTTGGATAAACATTACATCTCTAATCATCAAGGTCCACAAATCCTAACATTGGGTACGTGGTGGTTGACTCCGCCTAATTTTTGGTGTTTCCCATTTCTACGGTGACATAACCATGGTTAATTGGCTAAATGGTATATATTCACTGTGGTAGGCCCATGTGTTTACAAGTGGTTACTTATGAGTTAAGTAAAACAATTAATTTTTTTTTAAAGACAACGGGGCTAATAGATAAGAAGATGAGACATAGAAGTTACAAGAGCTACAAAACAGCTTTAGCAAGGGCTTTGGAAGATGTTTGGGTATTAGGTAGCAGCATTCAAATCACATAGCTGACTACATAGACACTGTGCTGTTGCGGATTTGTCATAAATATGTAGACTAGAGGTGTATTTGTAATAATCTAAACGAGATGGGGGTGTTTCCAATTGTCAGAAATCAGTAGGGGAGTTCACTTACCCCAAGGGGGTATTTCCAATTATCCAAACTACAAGGGAGGTATTCCCAATTATCCCAAGTTTTTTTGAATCTAAAGCGAGTTGCACATGCCTTTTGATTTTCTTACTTCATATCGTTTCATGTACACACATACATAACTATATATCTATTGGATTGAAGATCTCCAATCGGATAACGGACTCTTGCAACAACCTAAGAAAATTCAGAGAGAGAGAGAGAGAGAGAGAGAGAGAGGAGGAGAAAATGTCATCTGTTCTAATAAGGATTTTGCTTTCTGTTTATCTTGTTTTGATGATTCCACAGAAATCAGGTACAACAGCCAAACACCCATTTGATTTTTATTCTCATTTTTCTGATTTGGGTTTTCAAGATTTAGGTCCAAACACCCATAGCAAATCAAAATTCCAAGACTTCAAGCGTCTCAAACTGTAGAAATTGAATGAGATGTGAAAACACAGATTGGTTTTTTAAGATTAATATAAAACAATCCGGGAATCGAAAATTTCAAGATTTCAGCATGTGGAAGAGTGAAATCCAATGAAATGGAAGAAACCCATTTGGAATTTTCATTGATTTTGTTTTGCTTTTTCATATCTTATATATGATACCTTTTGTTATTATTATTTTGTCGATTACTATAGAATTCCTCGAGAATTCTGACAAAACTATAGCTCCACTTTTGGCTTTTTCTTCACCGAAATGACTAAAATATAATAATAATAATAATAATAGAGCCTTGAATTTAAAGTAATAGGGTCTTGAATTTAAAGTAATAGAGTAATAGAGTCTTGAATTTGCATACTATAATAACGTCAATTTGAAACAATAATCAAGCTGATCTAATCATAAGGTGGGCCACACTTACATTTGGTGGGTTTTGGTTGATCTATATTTATTTTATGGTGTGGCCCATATGATGGATCGATTGGCGTGAATTTTTCGCTGTATGATCATAATAGTGAGATACATCTGTTGGACGGGTGGGATGTCATACACACATCACGTGGGTCCCACAATGCCTCCACTCTCCCACTTCTTTAAGACAAATAAGAGGGCATTTTAGTCATTTTCCACCAAAAGAAATTTCCAATCTTTTTCTTTGGAAATTCAACCGTTCTCGGCTGCTTTTATCCAATGGTACGATCTCACTGATTTTTGGGACAGAGACCAAGCAAGTGATCTCCCACCGAATCTACGGTTCAGATCAACATACAGAAGCGTACGATGCAGATGTTTCACTAGTACAAAATAAAGAATGTGATCAGTACAAGTGGGGCCCATTATTAGATGATCAGTACCATCAATCTGATAATTCCCACAAATGACATCAAACAATCCTAAAATATTCCGAATGATCAGATCATATCCATCCAATATCTGAATATTACTCTAGAATGCTGTTTTTTTTTTTTCTCATCCACTGATCAAAGCCTTAAGATCTTCCAATTTGGGAGATTTTTGTGGCATCACCTATCCATGATGAAATACAATGGATCAACGGTTTGGATCATCTAATTGTGGGCCAAATCCTTAATGTCTTTACAATTTTTTTGGTAGGTGCGCAATTGATGCCGGAATGGTGCGTGGCTGATGAACAGACCCCAGATAACAAACTACAGATAGCTCTTGACTGGGCATGTGGGAAAGGTGGAGCTGATTGTACCAAAATCCAATTGCATCAGCCGTGCTATCTACCCAATACAGTGAGGGACCATGCTTCCTACGCGTTCAATAGCTATTGGCAGAAATTCAAGAACAAAGGGGGCTCTTGCTATTTCAGTGCTGCTGCGATGGTCACTGATCTGGACCCAAGTAAGAAAATCACAACCGTCGCTCCTCTTGATCAATGATCTTTCTTGTTGAGATGTAAATTCATTGGTGGGGCCAATCTGGAACCACCTACAATGATTTTGGACCGTTGAAGTGGAACGGTTCATCTTCGATTGGAGATGGATCTAAAATCACCTTGATTGGATGTCCAGAGACGTCCAATCCAGGGGCTGAAAAATGGACGGTGGGATCATTTTGTTGCTCTTCTGCGATGGATGGATCTGATCATCCAACGTGCAATCAAGATGGATCCTTCAATTGTTGCTATGATCATAGATGGCCCACTTTGGACCATAGATGAATTTACACGTAGATAAGACACGAAGTACCGAATTCTTCGGACTTTATTATCTGTGGGACACAGCCCACCTACGGTCGTGATTAGCCCGTTAGATGAGGAGGTCCACACAGTTTGTAAATGATCTGATATGGCTCTCATTGAATCATCGTAGCCATCCGTTTTAGGGCCTGTAAAACGGATGGTTTTAGTAATACCATCCATTTTGCATGCCCCTAATTGCATGGATTTGATCATCCACTGCATGGATATAAAATATATAAATCTCGATGGGCCCCGCAGTCACGGATCCATCGAGCTGGGTGGGCCTCGAACTTGTAATCTAGTCCAAATGTTTAGTTAATTGATACTCTGAAAGCTATGACGCTTGCTACGCAGGCGCCAAGCAACTGTTCATGTGGAATACATTTTCTTGAATTAGACCATCTAAATTACATAACATCTAAGTTGCAATTAAAAGATAGGATTAGATAATCAAACTCAGCAATTGATACTCGGGCATTTGTTCGTTGAATTGGGATCGTTGGATGATTTCATTTTTAATCATCCATCAATGTCCACCAATCCGCCACTGAAATAATCAAATAGCCTTAGATTTCGGTTGATGATACATATGAACTGGGACTCATGATTTGGACGGTTTAATTCGAATTACTTATATGCCACGTAGGAAAGTTTAATGTAATTTCTAAGTGCCTGCGTATCATCCATCCCTCTCTGAAAGAGTATCGGAACTTTTCTCTTCAGTGTTCATGAATGATACATGGCCTGCATCTTTGCACGGCACATACGACTTTCAATTCGTAAGAGTGTGCCCATGGTTGGAGATCCAGACCATTGATTAGTTCGGTCCCACCATGGATAAATAATTCCCCAAAATTCTCCCAGATTGGAAGATTTCAGAGACCAACATTAAGAAAATTCTCTGCTGGATGTGGGCCATTGTCCATTTTTCTCTTGTTTACTCGAAAAGCTGATATTACCCTACCAAAGATGAAGGCCCACATATGTGACCGTATCATTGGCCACAAACCATAAAATATGTAGGCAGGGTCCTTACTCTTGCTCGGCTGTTAGACTCTCGGGAGTTTCGACACCTGGTCAAGGGTTCGAATACCTATAGGTGGTGAAATTACACTACGGCGTGTTTGTGCGTGCGTTAAAAATAAAAAATAAAAAATAAAATATGTAGGCGCACATGCTGCTTTGTGTGGCCCATCATGTTATAAATTTGAAATCTACTCCGTCCATCGGGTGAGATCCTCTGTTATGGGGAACGGTGCCAAAAAAAAGCCAGGTGTACAACTCAGGTGGGCCAGGCACATCGAACAATGGGATGAGACGCCAATAATAGGTTTGACTGTGGGGCCGCGATGGTTTGTTTTTTATCCATCAAGTCCGTTCATCAGGTGTGAATGGCCAGGATTAATGGATCATCTACAAATTTTCCTTATCCCGAAAATCAGGCAGGCCAGAAAAGCTTGAACTTGGAGGTTTTAGGCGAAATTTGAAAATTTTCTCATAGTGTGGACCATATGAGTTTTTAATTAGTTTGATATTTTTTATGAACGGTGAAAATAAGGTTTTTCATTTGATGGATGGAGTGGATTTCTTATAAAGAATATGGCGGGCCCTGAACAACTTGGGTGTTTTACTATGACTCGCACCAAATGCATTAAAACGCCCGGAAGTTCGCGTGTGGAGCAAGTGACCATCACGTGCATCACATGGGTGTTGACTCAACGGCGCAACGTCGGTGGACGCGGATTGCCTACTGACACTGCCAGTAGCGTCGTAGCTGCACGACGGTGCTCTGCGGACCCCACATTATTTGTGTGTTTTATCGACGCCGTCCATCCATTTTGGGTCATTATTTTAGGGAATGAACGAAAAAATTGATGCAGATCCAAATCTCAGGTGGACCACACCACAAGAAAACAGTGGTGATTGAACACACACCATTTAAAACTTCCTTGGCCCCACTGTAATGTTTATTTGCCATTCAACCTGTTGATTAGGTCACAAAAACCTGGATGAAGGGAAAACACAGATACAAGCTTTGAAGCAAAACTTTTGTGGCCCCAAGTAGTTTTTATTTTTATTTTTATTGTAGGCACTCAATGACGATTATTTCCTATGGTGTGGTCCACCTAAGATTTTTATCTACCTCATTTTTGGGCTCATGTTCTGAAATGATCTATCAAAACTGATGAACGGAGTGGATAAAACACGTACATCATGGTGGGGCCCACAGAGGACGCTACTGGCAGTGTCAGGAGGCAATCTGCGTACCATATGGCCTACGTGGGAGCACGAGGTGCCCATCTCCATTGACGGTTGCGTTTTTTTCTTTTCGGCCAAACGAATGCACGTGGGAAGTTCGTGTGTGGAGCAAGTGACCATCACATGCATCACATGGTGGTAACTCAGCAATAGGATGTGTGGCCCACGTGCGACCTTTCGTGCCCTTCGGATGGTTTTATTATGCGAAAATAAGTCCAATCCAAGGCTTAGGTGGGCCACGCAACAAGGAACGGTGTATAAAATAATGCCTAAAACCTCTAAATTCACATGGTGTGGCCCACGTGAGTGTTTGAATTTCCTGATTTCTGTGGTAACCCTTCATACGGGTGGGGCGCGTCAGATGAATAAATTGGATTGTATAAATACAACAAGGTGGGCCCCCCAGACAATTCAGATGATTCCATGTTGTAGCGCACCTAACTTTTGAAACGGTCCGAGCCCCAGCCCAAAAACGGGATGGCGCACCTGATGGACGGTTAGGATCTTATCCACATGAGGTCCTTCACCAATCCTATATTCAGATAATCTAAATGGCGTAATTTCTGTCCACGATACATCTAAACTGGAACACATATTTTTGACGGTTTAATTTGAATTACTTTTAGCTACGTTCATCATTTTTTAAGTTGCTGCGTATCATCCACCACACTCTGCCAGAGTATCAAAGTTTTTCTATCTACTCTTTCACGGTGCTGATGTTTGGGGCTCACCGTTTGTACAAGTGGGGCCCACTGAGAAATGATCAAAACCATTGATGTCATGGGCCCCAGTATGAGTTATCTATACACCAAAAACTCAACCTTTCGATAGGTAGCCGACAAAGAAACAATTGAGAAGGAAGATACAACACCCGGTCCCACTCAACCTACAAAACATCCAAATTTCGATGGCTGGGATCATCTAATCTGGGTTTTTGGCTCATGGGTCCCATCATATCAACGTTTTGGATCACCAAACCATGGGGCTACTCATGAAAATTAAAAGCCCGAATGAAATGTACAATGTCTTACACGAGCATTTACAAATACCTCATTTTTGAAGTAGCTTTCTCTAAAATGTTCAAATAGTGGTGGTGGGCCATAACCATTTTTCATTTCTGATTTCAGGTCACGGATCATGCAAATACGAGTATCTCCCCTGATTGGACGGTCAGGATACCACAGAGTCGAATGAGTTTGGAATTCTTCTTCTTCTTTTTTTATTTTCTATTTTTGTCTCCAGATTGGATTTTGATTGGCAAAATAGTAACTCTTCAAATTACAATCCAAAATGTGATTCCTCAAATTCATTATAATTATAGTGTTTTGCTAAACCCAGATGCGTGTGCAAATAAAGCTCGTGTACACTCCACGCACGTGCCGTACGTGAAGGCACGATAGGTCCGAGATCCAATCCATCCATCAGAACGCACCCACTATACAGATGCCCCATCCCAAGAATCACGTTGATCCATTGGTTACGTGTTCTAAAGTTTGAAAAACAAATGTACGGCTCTGTAAAACTCGGCTGAGGTTTTCTAACCCTCTGACCGTTTGCAATATTGGGGCCCACATGTTGATTGGCCTAGATTTTACATTTGGGGAAAACATGTAGAAGTTCGGACCAACCTGATGGATGGATTAAATCTCGCACCAATATACCATGCTGGCGCATGTGTGGCGTGTACACCAGATTTATTGCACGCGCATGTGCGCTTAGAAAAGTTAATGAAGATAAATGATCCAGTTCACGTAGTGTATTCGGACACTTGAGCTGCTACTACGTTCATCATAAATTTCATGGCCCACGGCATGAAAATAGCAATGATTGCATGATCTGATTTATTCACAGATGGACTTTTTTATAGCCGTCCGTATTCCTAGACATGGATGGAACGGTTGGGATTTTTTGATGAAAGTGATTCCTTTGAACGAAAAACAATCCATGATGGATACCAACATGTAGATAGCTCAAATTGTTGATGAGTTGGACATAATGCATACCAACATAGGGGGTTTCAAATGCCCTCAAAGAGGAGGTTTGAAATTAAATTATTAATTGCATCACTATAATTATTTTAATATGATAATTTCGGCAGCAGGTAAAAATCATTAGTTAGTCACTTGGATGTAATCTTGTGCTCGTGTTCCATTGGAGACTTAGAATTTCATCATTTTTGGGCAAAGTATATATTTCAATGGGTTTATTATAACTATTGTGTCAACCACTAATTGGAGATATTAAAGTTAATTTAGTAATTAAACTCAAACCCCCATAAATATGGTAAGCATGGCTACTTTTGGATTGCAAGGATTCTGAATCCAGGATGCCAAACACAACAGAAGGATTTCAAATCCACTCCCAAACAGGCCCATTTTCCCTCAGCGTGGCTCAGTACCTCTCAGTAGTCAAGACAAGATCCGGTAACAAAGCAAATAACATCCAAAATAATCTTTTGCAACAAAAGCTCAATCCAAAACGAAATCATTTTATGTGGGCCCACTTGAAATCCCCACCAAAAACAAATAACAACATGTCCACACTCCACCCTATACAGAGATCTTGCTTACAAGAAACCATCTACAAGGGGTCCTTACTCATGCCTCCATGGTAACATACAAGAGTTTCAACAAGGTCATGTGTTTTAGTACCCATTGTGGTATTAAAAAACTACTGTGGTGTGAGTGCGCGAGTATAAAAAAAGAAAAAGAAAAAGAAGTAACCATCGATAGAGTGCGGCCCACTTTAGATGTTTATAATAGAACAATGATGATAAAGTGGTCACTTAAATAGTCGATTATTGATTTCAATATAGGCCCAAATCAAACTTTTCATCTTCAACATTGCCTAATCGAACTGTCGATTTTCCACATTAGAAGCTACAATCTTTGAGATAGGCCAAATCAAACTTTTCATCTTCAACTTTTCCCAATTGGCTGTTGATATTCCATGTAAGAAGCTGTGGTCTTCAAGATAGCCAGAATCGAACTTTTCATCTTCAACATAGCCTAATCGGAAATTTGATATTCCATGTTAGAAGCTACGGTCTTCAAGATAGGTGGAATCAAACCTTTCATCTTCAACTTTGCCTAATCGGACTGTCGATATTCCATGTAAGAAGCTATAGTCTTCAAGATAGGCTGAATCGCACTTTTCATCTTCAAAATTGCCCAATTCGAACTTTGATATTCCACGTTAGAAGCTACAGTCTTCAATATAGGCCGAAACAAAAGTTTTATCTTCAACATTGCCTAATCGGACAATCAATATTCCATGTTAGAAGCTATAGTCTTCAAGATAGGATGAATCGAACTTTTCATCTTCAACATTGACTAATTGGACTGTCGATATTCCATGCTAGAAGCTACAGTCTTCAAGATAAGGCTGAATCAAGCTTTTCATCTTCAACATTGCCTAACCGGACACTGTCGATATTCCACACTGGAAGCTAGAGTCTTCAAGATAGGCCAAATCAAACAACTTTTCATCTTCAACATTACCTAATTGGACCGTTAATATTCCAATTTTTATCTTCAACGTTGCCTAATCGGACCGTCGATATTCATCATCAGTCCATTTGGACCATTCATTTCAAATATTGGTGGAATTAGACTGTTCATCTCCTATATCTGCCTGATGAGACTTGGAAAACATTATCATCCCATTCTCAGCTTTGAGTGGTCTTTTTACTAACCAAAGTGTCATAAGTATCCAGCCACACGCGTTTTTGGCAGTATGGGCCAAACAGCTTCAGTACTGTAAAAAGCGTATGCAAACGACTCTAATTCTCATTCTAGGGAACATCCAAACAGGCCCTTGACACTTCCATTGTTTAAGAAAATCAAGCTTCTACACAGTACATATAATCAAGGAGACTAAGACAAATGCTTGTGGCATTAAAATCTGCTCCGGACTGGGATTGGTCAATGTCATAGTTGAGTCCGATTCCAAAGTTGTCGTCCAAGCGGCTCAAAATCAGCTCCAGACCAGTCCATGGAAAATCTGGTATTTGATGGGCGAGATTCTTGTCAATGGGTACTTCCTGAATCTTCATCTAGCGCACATCTTCCGGGAAGGTAATGCTGTGGCGGATGCCTTAGCCAGGCTGGCAAGTGCGGGCTGCCCAGACAGAACCTTCGTGAACGCTTCGGATCTCCCTTCACACATCAGAGGAGCGCTTGTTCTGGATAGATCTGGCCTTCTCTGAGAAGGCCTTAGTTTGGCTTGCTTTTGGGTTTTGGTTTGCTTTTGCTGGGCCTAGCCCTGTTTTGTTTCTTGAGGGGGTGCGATATGATAGGAGTGGCCCATAGCTTTTTGTCTGGGCCCTCCCGAAATCCTGTAAAGATCCTTTTCGTTGAATAGAAGGGCCTGCTGGTCCACTTTTATTTTATTTTTATTATTATTATTTTTTTTTAAAAGACAAATGCTTGTGGGATCAAACCCGATTGATGCCGAGCAGTGTTGGACCCATATAAGCAATTTTATAACAGGATTTAACACTAACATGCAAAGACGTTCATGGTTTTCAAGAGCAGTTTTGGGATGTGACTGGGGGAGATCAAAACCAGTCTAACTCACCTCAACTCGGTCCAACTTGTTCTAGCTCGGTCTTGTTTCAGAGTGCAACTCTCCAAAGACTTGTTTTGTTCTGCATTAACAAAAAAGTCGTGTATCTCGCATAGGTGCCTCCTGGGATGAATGAACATGCATGAAATCCACCATATCCATCAAGAACATCACCCCTTTGATGCAGGACATGAAAATTAAATATGATATGCAAGATCTCAGGCTTTAGATCATACTAATTTAGAAATAATCACATAATAATTCTACATTCCACACAAAAGTTCAATCATTCAAGCAAGGGGAATCTGTACGGGTCCAGGCATACACAGGTTAGGGCTGAATCAGTAAAAATTATGAGTCAAACGATATTCAAAGGGAAATGAAATCATCCACACATGCACAATAATCAGTCCCTAATCCAAGAGATTCATCAATTTCAATTCAGAGAACCCTTAGGTAAGAAAAGGGGCAAACAAATTAAAGATAATGCAATCCAGGGTTAAAGTTATGAAAAACAGAAATGAGAGGGGTAAATAAGAAGGAAACCTAAACCGAACGATAATCCCAGCATGCGGACTGTGGGCCGGGCTTGATGCACGTGTGCAGGAGCCTAGCTGCACATGCGAGGGGGGCCTGAATCTCTAAACCGCCTCCTTGGCTTGGGGTGGGGGGAGGGGGGGCTTCAAAACCTTTAAGTTTTGTGGCGATCGGACGTGCAGTCTGTGCGTGGTGCTCCGCCAAAGTTTCAGCCTTCCCGCAGAGTTAGAATTTGAAATTCTGTTATAAATAACAAAACTGTTGCAATAAAAGACAAATTTGAAGCGTAGACGGTGGTAGGAGATGAGAAGTGGAGATGGTAGAGGATGAGATCCAATCGTGATAGATGTGGCTTCGCACCCTGGTGGTTAGTCCTTCGATGAAGGGAGGGCTTCGCATTCAATTAGATTTTTTCAGAACTTAAGAACTCAGATGAATAGAAAAAAAAAATACAGAATTTTTATTAAACTTCAATGATTTCAAAAGCTACAAGGGGTGTCTATTTATAAGAAAATCATATACCCCAAAATTTGCGCCATGTGTGCAACCTAGTACTTGGCGATGAAGTAAACAAAAATAAAAACTAATCAAAGAAATCTAAACCGTCCATGATATTCTAAATAGCATGAATAAGCAAAACCTAAAATATAAGATCAATCAAACTAGTGGGCCACGATCATGAGATCCCCTGATGGGCTTTACTTGATTCTCAAGCTCACTCCAACGAACCAAAACTCCATCTTCTAACTAGGAGGCTTTTCCTGGACGTCATCATTGATCCAGATCGACGGTGGGGCCCTCCTCCTTGCGTACATGCGTAGGGGAGGCGACTTGTGTATGCGTGCGCGCATGATGTCCCCATCACCCTTGCTTAGCATGATCCCAAAATCCAGGTTGATTCAACACTTAGGTGGGCTACCCCATAATATTATATTCTTTAAAACCTCTAAACTCACATGGCATGACCCACTTGAGTGTTGAAATACCTTTTTTGGGTAATTATTTTATCATGATGAGCATCAAATGAATGGATTGGATTGCAAATAAACACCACAATGGCCCCTACACAAAACAAATGGTGGGCATCCCATCCCAACTTTTTTCATAGAATGTGGCCTACCTGGGTTCTGGATGGTAATGATTTTTGGGCTGCAAGGTGAGCATGAGGCAGCATACCTGATGGGTGGGGTGGATCTCATGAAACTTCCACCCATGTGGCTCTCGGTGCACAAGTTACGCTAGCACGGCTCATATCTAAAACCGTGAACGCATCACAGAGAGTGATGATACTTGAGTTTTATATGATTATTATGTCCTTGAGATTGATAACGAAAGCCTATCTATAATAATAAACAAAAGTATAATTTCTGTGAATTTTTATCCTTGAAAAAAATGTAATTATTTCTGTAACTGAGTGTCTGAATACTGATACATCACAAGGTGGAAAGAGCTTACTTTCAGTTTCCATCATCCAAAACTCCAGATGCATTTGTTGAATCCGATGGTGGTTTCCAATGCTGCTATCTGGGTAGTCATTTCCCTAGAAAAGCAGGCATGCCCATCCAGCGATGAAAGCAAAACCACCATACGGTGCAAGAGAAGAGTACTTCCTGTCTTCGAGGTAGGCCACGGTGTAACAACTGCAAAATCCACCATCCATTTCCATGTAATTTCACCTATAAACTATCTATGCTCAAAGGAGCAAAGTAGAAGAAATGACTGTAACCTTTTCTTTTTCTTTTTCTTTTTTCCTTTTTCTTTTTTACTTCTCTTTGTTTTTGTTTTTTTGTTTTTTTGTTTTTTGTTTTTTTGTTTTTTTTTTGCGGTAGTTTTCTGCGAGCATTGACAAAATCACCGCATGATTTGAAAATGAATAATGACTCCCAGTTCATGGTACGGACGGTAAAATGGTTTTTACATGCATATGGGATTGCTTCACACAATTAGTGGAGGATGAGAAATTCATGAAACTAGTTGAGTGTGGGCCGCACAGTGACATATACTCAGCATCCAACCTATCCAGCCATGAAAATCGGACATCCCAAAAATCAGGTGGGCCACACCAGATAGAAAACAATGGGAACCACCCAAAAAACAACAAACCCACTTGGTGGCCCACCTCATGGTTAGCTCGGCTTGAAAAAAAAACAAAAAAAAAGAGAGAGAGAGAAAGAAAGAGAAAGAGAAAGAAAGAGAATGAAAAAGAGAAAGAAAAAGAAAAAGAAAGAAAGAAAAAGAGAAAAAGAAAAAGAAAAAAAAAAAGAAAAAGAAAAAGAAAAAGAAAGAGAAAGATAAAGAGAAGCCTAGACGTCCATCATCTATTTCTTTCTCCAACTATAGTGGAGCCCATGGATGGTCCACTTGAGCCTTGGATTTGCCTCATTTTTAGGCTTATATCCTTAATGAGATATGGAAGTAATGGACGGACGGTGTGGATAAAACTTATACATCATGATGGGCCCACAGATAAGGATGAAATGGACGCCGATTAGCTACATCTGACAGGTTGAGCAGGAAGACTCGCTACTGAAGTGATGACACTAAGTTCCGTGGGCTCCACTACGATGAGTGTGTTGTATCTACAATGTCTATTCATCTTGAGATATCATTTTAAGACATGATACAGAATGAGGTAGACTCAAAGCTTTATTGGACCCCACCACAAAAGACAGCGGGAAGATTGATGCCTACCGTTGAAACCTTCCTAAGGCCCACCATATGATGTGTTTTTGAAATCCTACCTGTTCAAAAGTTAACAAAGACATGAAAAAAGGGATAACATAAATATCAGCTTGATCGAAAACTTTTGTGAACTTTAGAAGTTTTTAACCGTGGCGTCACTCTTCCCACTGTTTTTTTGTGGTGGGATCCTTTGGAGCTTTGGATGTGACTCATTCTTTGAATATTATCATAAAATGATATCTCCATATGCATGGACGGAGTGAATACAAAACATATATTATAGTGGGGCTCACAGAACTCGGTGAAGTCACTTCGGCAGCAGTCTCGCTACTCAACCTGACAGTAGATAATCCGCGTCCGGATGCATTCCGCTTCCAAAGTTTTCACTCGTGTCTGAGTAGAATGCTAATCTCGGTCGACTTCACAGACTGCAACACTCAATACATGGAAGGAATTTTTTATTATTATAATTATTGAAAAAAGCAATTATATATAAAAGAAGGATAAAAATTCCGTCCAAATACGTCACAAATACGGATGCATGCAGATACAAATACAATACGCGGTAATTTGAAAGTAACGTAGCTACAGACGATCGCACCAATAGAAGGAAAGATAAAGAAAATACACTCAATCGTTGAGGACAGGGAAAGAAGCATCTCTTCTTTCACGGAGTTTTGGATCGAAATCCAAACTAAATAAGTTGAATATCCAGAAATGGTAACAGGCAAAACGCATCCTTAACGTCAAGAGAAGGCGGCGTAGTACGTCTGAACGGTTGTCAAGAAGAGAATGAGAGCTGCAGCTACGAAAGAGATGGCAGTCCATGGGCTCCCGAAGTATTTGTCCACCCATGTGGCTATGGATATCTTCACTCTCCTTTTACGGTGCCGGAGGATTTGCATACTGATACGTCTGTACTTTTTGAGATCGTTCGTCACATCGGCTGGCCACTGGTTGAATAGACGAGCCACCTCATTGTCACTGCCGAGGGAATGGTGGAGTATGCCCTTGGACCGGAGCATCTTCACGTCGGCTTTATCGTTGATGAGAGAATCCATAAACAGAATGTAGGAAGTAACACCCCATCCGGAATATATGTCGGCCTCGAAGGCGGTCAAGTTCAGCAGCTGAGATATGGTTGTATGTGTTGGATAAAATGTTGAATTAAATAGACTATAAAAATCGAGAACCAAAAAAGGAAAATAAATTTAGAGAAAGAAAAACTTATTGAATTGAGTCGAGGCGTGACTGAGTCACTCGGCTTGAAATCGAATTTGCTTCCCTTGGACAGCGTCCCAAGTGCAACAGGTTTCCAGAGCAATCGACCTCCAGGATACAACGACTATGACCCGGTCCCAGCGGTGCACTCACTGTACACGGGCTCGAACCACTTGCAGTTTAATCCGAAAGTACTGAGTTGACTCAGCAATGAACTCAGTAACAAAACCGTATCAGAGAGAGTTTTATAAGGCAGGGAATTTTTCGTATTCGTATGTTGAAACTGGAATCGGAAGTCTTTATATAGACTTCGAAATGGTGCATAAGCACCCTTTACAAAAGGTTAGGTCCGTTGGGTTTAAACCCAACAGGGGCGACCAACCGGAAGGGAAGCATCTCTCTGGTTTAAAAACGAAAAGACGCAAGTGCGAGTACACTCTCGCACATACAATCCTGCGAGTACCCATACACACACACCCACGCGAGTACACTTACACCGCACCCGCACCCGCGCCCAGCCCAGCCCGTCCCGTCCCGTCGCGTCGCGCACGCGGACGCGGACTCGGACTCGGCTCGGCTCGGCACGGCACGGCTCGGCTCGGCGCGCGCGCGCGCGTGTGTGGTTAATGGCATAGATTAGAGCTATTGGCATAGCCCCCCCACAGGACCAAATTCACATGCCCCCTGAAAGGGGCTCAAGCCCTAGGCAAAAAGTCTATCATATAAACAAGAGAATTTCTCTTGTCAAATCCGATGTGGGACAAAACCAACACCTCAAAAACACCAAAATTTAAATGTGGAGGGAAAACATCGAAATTTGAAAATTCAAATTTTTAATATTATTTTAAAACAAATACAACAATCCCCCACATGTTTTAAAATAAAATGCTTTCGGATTAAAGCGAAATAGTTGTGCAATGGTGCCGGTGTCACCATAGACTTGAACCGACATTAGAGTAAGCAAGACAGGTCTACAGGAATCAGGTGACACCATAGTCTTGAACCTGAATCCTTTTAATGTAGATCGCAAGTACATGCCACTCACACAACTCTTCCTCTGCAAGTGATTCTGTGGTTCGGTGCGTTTCGGCCATACACCATTACCTGGATTTCATGAGTGCTCTAGAGAATTCGCCTAGATTCTCATAGGAAGCGGCCTCCACCTCCACACCCATATAGGTGAATTCCATCAAGTGTATGCAGCAACTGTATACACCACCAAATATATGGCTATGGATCCATTAAGAGTTCTAAAAACTCATCCTTCTGCGTTGCTGCTCGCACTGTACACCATAGAAGGGGCTCATATAACTCAGTGCAATCGTCTACCTCGTGTCTTGTTGTTTACCCATTGAACCTATCTCATGGGATCTCCACTTGTATAGGTTGGGTTACCGACACTGGCAGCTCATATATTAGGCTCAGCCCCATTCCCTTCGATGTATCATTGACTAACTTTTTAGATAGTCCTTTAGTCAGAGGATCTGCTAGATTCTTTTCTGACCTCACAAAGTCAATAGATATGACTCCATCACGTAACATATGTTTCACTATATTGTGTCTGAGTCTAATATGCCTGCTTTTTCCATTATATATTTTACTTTTTGCTTTCGCTATAGCTGCTTGACAGTCACAATGAATAGATACGGCCGATACAGGCTTTGGCCACAATGGTATATCAGCTAAGAGATTTCTAAGCCATTTAGCTTCTGATCCAGCCTTTTCTAAGGCAATAAACTCGGATTCCATAGTCGACCGAGCAATACATGTCTGCTTGGTGGACTTCCAAGAGACTGCTCCTCCACCCAAAGTGAAGACATATCCACTAGTGGATTTTGTCTCATCTGAATCACTGATCCAGTTAGCATCATTATATCCTTCTAATACAGTAGGATAACCATTATAATGTAAACCATATGTCATATTACCTTTTAGGTATCGCAAAATTCTAGACAATGCATTCCAATGTTCTTTTCCAGGGTTATGTGTATATCTACTTAGCCTTCCTACTGCAAAAGCTATGTCAGGTCTAGTGCAGTTTGTTAGATACATGAGACTACCAATTATTCTGGAATATTCTAATTGAGACACACTATTTTCTGTATTCTTCATGAGAGTCACACTATAATCATAAGGAGTACTGACAGGTAAACAGTCAAAATGGTTAAACTTTCTCAATATCTTCTCAATGTAATGAGATTGTGATAATATAATAACACCATTTTTCCTGGTTACTTCAATACCCAATATTATACTTGCCTCTCCTAAGTCTTTCATGTCAAACTTAGATGACAAGAATTTCTTAGTTGCATTAACTAATTTAATATTAGTTCCAAAAATAAGCATGTCATCAACATAAAGACATATGATAACATAATCATTTCCAGAAATTTTACTATATACACATCTATCTACATCATTTATATGATAACCATTTGATTTTAAAACACCATCAAATTTTTCATGCCATTGTTTAGGAGCCTGTTTTAAACCATATAGTGATTTAATTAGTCTACATACTTTATTTTCTTTACCTAATATCTTATAACCCTCAGGTTGCTCCATATATATTTCTTCTTCTAAGTCTCCATTTAGGAAAGCAGTCTTAACATCCATCTGGTGTACCACTAGTTTATATATGGAGGCTATCGCTATTAAGACTCTAATAGTTGTAATCCTAGTTACAGGGGAATATGTATCAAAATAATCTATTCCTTCCTTTTGTTTAAAGCCTTTCGCTACCAACCTAGCCTTAAACTTATCGATAGTTCCATCTGGTTTTAGTTTCTTTCTAAACACCCATTTGCAGCCTATTGGTTTGTTACCAGGTGGTAGGTCTACAAGTTCCCAAGTATTATTTGATATAATAGATTCTAACTCATCATTTATTGCTTCCTTCCAAAAGGTTGCATCTGGAGAGTTAATAGCTTCTATATAAGTTGTAGGATCATCTTCTACTAAGAATGTGAAAAAACCATCTCCTAGGTTAGTTTCTTTTCTAACTCTAATACTTTTTCTTGGTTGTATCTCTTCTACTACTTTCTCGTAAGCATTTTTACTAGTAGACGCAATATCTGATTCATTAACTTTTTCTATTCCTATAGATTTAGATTTCATAGGGAATACGTTCTCAAAGAACTCTGCATCCCTAGCTTCTATAATTGTATTGGGATCTAGAATATTATCCTTAGTTTTTAAAACTAGAAACCTATAGGCCGCACTGTTTTGTGCATACCCTATAAATACACAATCGGTCGTTTTAGGACCTAATTTTCTTTTCTTAGTTTCAGGCAATCCTACTTTAGCAAGACACCCCCACACTTTAATATATTTATAACTAGGAATATGATTCTTCCAAAGTTCATATGGTGTTTGTTCAGAAGATTTAGATGGAATCCTGTTTAGGATATAACAAGCAGACAGAATTGCTTCTCCCCACATATTTGAGGGTAAGCCTGAACTATTTAACATGGCATTCATCATTTCTTTTAGAGTTCTGTTCTTACGTTCTGCTATTCCATTTTGTTCTGGTGTATAAGGAGCTGTAGTTTCGTGAATTATTCCATTCTTTTCACATAATTCTCTAAATTGAGAAGATTCATATTCACCTCCTCTATCTGTTCTAAGTCTTTTAATTTTTATATTTAATTGATTTTCAACTTCAATTTTGTATTTAGAAAAAGTATCTAAAGCTTCATCTTTGTTCCTTAATAGATATACTCTAGTGAACCTAGAGTAGTCATCTACAAAAGTTATATAATATCTTTTTCCTCCTCTAGACATGTGATTTCTAAAATCACCTAAATCACTATGTATCAACTCTAATAGAACAGATGATCTTTCTATTTGTTTAAAGGGTTTTCTAATAAATTTTGATTCTACACATGTTTCACATTTTTCAAACTCTTCATTAGATATATTAGGTAATAAACCTAATCTTTTCATTTTCTTTAAAGATGCCACATTCACATGACCTAATCTATTATGCCATAGATAAAAAGGTTCAACGATATAAACAGAACTAGATGTTTTCTTATTATCATTGGATACATTTACAATAAATAAACCATCGCTACAGTACCCCTTACCAACAAAGGTTCCATTTTTAGTCATTACAAGCTTATCTGAATCAAATACTAATTTGACACCAGCCTTATTGAGGAGCGAACCAGAGACCAAGTTTCTTCTAATGTCAGGCACATGGAGGACATCATTTAACATTAGAGTCTTTCCAGAAGTGAGTTTCAGAAGTACTTTTCCTTTCCCTACAACTGGAGACGTTCTAGCATTTCCCATGAACACCTGTTCATCATCTCCTGACACTTGGTAGGAGGTAAACATGCTACGATCCTTGCACACGTGTCTAGTTGCACCAGTATCTAGCACCCATTCCAAGTTGTTTACAAGGAAGACTTCTGACACCACAGCCACTACTATGTCAGACTCATTGCCTGTTTCTGTAAGATTAGCTTGCGGCTTATCTTTATTTTTCTTAAGCCTGCAGGTTTTAACATGATGCCCAGGCTTTCCACAGTTGTAGCAGTTTTCCTTTTTCTTGAATTGATTGTTTGCATTCTTCTTTTTGAGCCTGCATTCATTTGCATAATGTCCAGGTTTGCCACAGTTATGACAGTTGCCCTTTTTCTTATTATTTGTCCGACTTGATTCCACAAGATTCGCTTTTGAATCTATCTCATTTTTATTTCCTTTTTTGGTCCCTGATTCTATTGGCCTCCTCTATTCGTATGTGTATGATAGTGGTTTCCAAAGAAACACCGTTCTTCTTATGTTTCATTCTATTTTTATATTCTTTCCAGGAGGGCGGTAACTTTTCTATTAACGCTCATGACAGAAACACCTCATCCAACTTAATTCCTTCTGTCGATAGTTCGTGAATTAGACTTTGAAAGTCGTGAATCTGATTTGTGACAGATTTATCGTCTGTCATTTCATAGTGAAGGAAATTAGCAATTGCATGTTTCTTAGCGCCTGCATCTTCTAATATGTATTTCTTTTCTAAAGCAATCCATATATCTTTAGCAGAGGCGTAAGAAGCATACACATCATATAATTCGTTGGATAAAGAGTTTAGAATATAATTTTTACAATTATTTTCATCTGTTACTTCATTTTGATTTGCTGGATCTATAGTAAATGATTCAGATAAAATGTATGAAACTTTCAGGGTGGTAAGAGCGAACATCAATTTCTGTTTCCACCGTTTAAAAGATTGTCCAGCGAACGGTTCGATTTTGGCTAACTCAGTAGAAGCATTTACTGTTACTGTAGCCATAGTCTATGTAATTCAACACAAAATTCGATTTCAAGATTGTTGGATAAAATGTTGAATTAAATAGACTATAAAAATCGAGAACCAAAAAAGGAAAATAAATTTAGAGAAAGAAAAACTTATTGAATTGAGTCGAGGCGTGACTGAGTCACTCGGCTTGAAATCGAATTTGCTTCCCTTGGACAGCGTCCCAAGTGCAACAGGTTTCCAGAGCAATCGACCTCCAGGATACAACGACTATGACCCGGTCCCAGCGGTGCACTCACTGTACACGGGCTCGAACCACTTGCAGTTTAATCCGAAAGTACTGAGTTGACTCAGCAATGAACTCAGTAACAAAACCGTATCAGAGAGAGTTTTATAAGGCAGGGAATTTTTCGTATTCGTATGTTGAAACTGGAATCGGAAGTCTTTATATAGACTTCGAAATGGTGCATAAGCACCCTTTACAAAAGGTTAGGTCCGTTGGGTTTAAACCCAACAGGGGCGACCAACCGGAAGGGAAGCATCTCTCTGGTTTAAAAACGAAAAGACGCAAGTGCGAGTACACTCTCGCACATACAATCCGCACATACAATCCTGCGAGTACCCATACACACACACCCACGCGAGTACACTTACACCGCACCCGCACCCGCACCCGCACCCGCGCCCAGCCCAGCCCGTCCCGTCCCGTCGCGTCGCGCACGCGGACGCGGACTCGGACTCGGCTCGGCTCGGCACGGCACGGCTCGGCTCGGCGCGCGCGCGCGCGTGTGTGGTTAATGGCATAGATTAGAGCTATTGGCATAGCCCCCCCACAGGACCAAATTCACATGCCCCCTGAAAGGGGCTCAAGCCCTAGGCAAAAAGTCTATCATATAAACAAGAGAATTTCTCTTGTCAAATCCGATGTGGGACAAAACCAACACCTCAAAAACACCAAAATTTAAATGTGGAGGGAAAACACCGAAATTTGAAAATTCAAATTTTTAATATTATTTTAAAACAAATACAACAGTATGGTTGATGAACATTGTCGGAAGCAACAGCTGTGGGAACAGTAAGTTTTCCTTGTAACTGATGTCCATCAAAGATGTCATGTTTCTCTTCTCGATCCTGATCATAGTCTCCTCGAGTTCCACAACGGAGCCGAAGTTACGCCGTAGTCTATTCTCGAATCTCTTCCCAATCTCGTTGAATTCCATAACGGAGCTGAAGCTACGCGGTCTGTAGCTGTCCATGTTTTCCCAGGTAGGGGAGTCCAGCAAAATGGTCCGGAGAATGTCGAGGAGGTGAAGCGGGCTAGCATGTTCTAAGATATCAAGTTCTCTAAACCGCTCGAACCACCGAAAATAATTCAGCCGATAAAACCCCATGGGGATGATGACTTTCAATTTGATGAAATCCACGATATTTGGTTTTTCCGAACTGCTAGAGCCCGAACTGCTAGAGCCCCATCGCAAGTTCATCAATGCATCAAGGACTTCGAATGGGAGCTGGTTTTCTATCAAGAACATGTCCCGAATAATGAGAGGAATCAGGTCATTGCTTATCTCTAATATGGTTTCTGCATCCTCATAATTAATATTTTCGATGAAATGTAAAACGAAGCAACCATCCAAGAACATCATGCTTGCGAAATCATCATCGCTCATATTGCCCACCACCTCGGCATCGTAGCACCCTTTCGCCACCCCTATCACTTTCATGAACTTTTTGTAGATCGTTCCCCTCCCTCCGTTTTGAGATATGAATTCGTCAACAAATTGTTTAACTGCCGTGATCTTGTGCTTCTCCATTGGCTTGAGATCATCCTTACCGTGGTGGTAAGGTCCCAAGGACACCACCCGAGGATCGAAGTACTTCTTGTCCTTTTCATACTCGCGAAATTTGGCCGGCACCTTCAGTATCCGATGTTTGGACCCGGCTTCCGAATCGTGTTGCTGGCTATCTACGTCCAACATGGAAATAAACCACTCTTCACTTGGATCTCTTACGGCAGGTTCTTCGGCCATCACGGTGGCAGGGGACGATGCAATTCCTCTACTTTCCTTCATTTGTAGTTGATGTCTTGCAGCTTCTGATTGAAATTACCCTATTGAGAGAGTGTCACATGATCCGGTCTTATATAGGCACAGATGTTTGTAGAATATGTTTAATAGACTCCTGTTGCGTAGTGCAGAACACAGCACCGACGCTACTGTGTATACGTTTCAAAGCTCTGTTAACCCCTCCATGATGTATGTGTTCTATCCACACCCTCCATCCATTTTTCAATGTCATTTTAAGGTATGAACCTAGAAAAATGAGACAGATCCAAGGCTTAAGTGGACCTCACCATAGGAAGCAGTTAGGGCAATGTCCCACCTTTGAAACCTTCCTAGGCCCCACCATGATGTTTATTTTATATATCAACATGTTCTCAGGGTCACATAAAACTGGATGAAAGGACAACACAAATATCAACTTGATCCAAAACTTTCGTGGCCCATAATGGATGGACGGCATAGATAAAATGCACCTTAAACTGCATTGCGAGATTTAAGAGTTATTTCCAACCGAAGGGAAAACATACGCGTTGTATATTCACTCCGTACATCTGTGTTTCCCACTCATTTTAGGGGCGCACGTCCCTAAAACCGAAGCTGATGTAATTCTCATGCGGGCCTCACCGCAGGAAACAATGTCAATTCAATATCCACCATTAATAACTTCATATGGCCCACCTAATGTTTATAAGATGTTGATAAGGTCACACGTAACTAGATGAAAGGAAAACATGACCGTTGAATGTGAGAGTATGCATCATATCATGGAACCATGCACATGCATTAATAAGAGTACTTAGGAGTTTGTGATTGATTGCTTTTCACTAAATTCGTCTAATCGATAATATATATTACTTATTGCTAATAGTATTTACTAAGTTGATCACTCACTCCCACTCTTAGATGGCATTTTAAAACATAGACTAAAACCTATCTTAGACGCAGAGATTATGGAGCTCGACGCACTTAATGGAGCGAGTGTGGACGATGAGGAGGAGCCGTCATACTTCCAGATCTTTGGTGGATTCTCGTAAACCGCCTTAGGATTAACGATGAGACTAAGGGCAGAGATTTATTCATTTTTGGATTATATGTTTGGTGGGACATAGTCCCTCACGTTTATTTACATTATCTTTTTGCAAGATATAGATTTCATATTAGTTGCACATGAGCTCATTATATTGGTCTCGATTTATGCTGTATAGTCCACTACACTTCCCCATTGCTTATGAAATAAACAAGTCATTTATATTTTAAAACCTGTAAGGTATAAGTAATACTCGAAAATTCGGGAGTCGAGGGTCTACTCGTTCCTGAAATTCAGGGCGTTACACCTACCTTGATGAGCATGCCAATCAACTCTTACCATTAAACCTGTAATCCCATGTTAAGCACAAGGATAAAAAAGAAGGATGATTTGAATTTTAGGAGGACATACCAAAGGAAATAATTGGGACAGATGTCCCCACCCTTGATTTTTACAAGGCTTGCCGCGATGATTAGATGAAATCCACTCCAACCATTAGATTATATGCAAAAATTTATGCTTGTGGTTAATGCTATCCTGCCAAGGGTTACAATTTGGAGGGTAAGACTTCTCTTGTACACTCTTTCTAATCATGTGGTCTACCCGAATCACTTTTTTTTTAAAAAAATTTAAATAAAAAGGTGGAAGCCACCTGCTATGATTGATGAAGCAAGATGTACAAAAGGAGATTCAGGTAGGCCCCACAAGGGTTAGCCAAACCTATCATGTGAACATAAAACAAGAGAAAATCTACAAGGATAAACAGGAAAATTGAGCTGATAGGATGAAGGGACTGCAGTTAACAAGCTAGCAGGCAGAGAGGAAGGACCTCCCAAGAGAAAGAGAGAATGCAGCGCAACAAGAGATTAGCAGGGATCGCATCTAAGGGGGCGAGAAGCTGGAACTGTAGAAGACCAAGATCAGCCGATCCCTGTTTTGGGCCTGGAGAGCCTAAGCTAACCAAGATCAGATTTTTCTAGAAGCAAGGAGCCTCTAATGGGCCTCAGAAGCTCATTTAGCTTGAGGAAGAGGGAATTGGGAGCACCCATGCTGACACATTTAGCAAGACCGTCGGCCACTGTGTTCCCTTCTCTAAGGGTGTGAGAAAATCTGATACTGAGGGCTTGGAGAAGCTGCTAGATCGAACTTAAGAGGTACCAAATCTTCCAAGTGGAATGATTGTTTGAGTTGCTCACTACATTGAAGATCACTCTGGAATCTATCTCTGCTATAATTCGAGTCATGCCTCTAATTCTGCAAAATTCTAGGCCGTCAACCATCGCTTGGGCCTCAGCTACTATGTTGGAAACAGTACTATATTTGTTATGGAAGGCAAATATGAGATTGTCAAGATGATCTCTACATATTCCACCTCCACCTCCCTCACCCGGGTTTCCCCTCGTTGAGCCATCCACATTAAGTTTTACTTATCCCAATGGGGGTTTGCGCCAGTGGATAATTTGGATTCTATCTGAATTAGAAGGGGAATGCGAGTTGATACCCACTTGACGACCAAAGTTGAAACCTTACAGAGGGGAGATATCTAGGTGAGGCAATGAGGGAGCAAATCTCCGATCCATCTAGATATTTTGAACATCATTGAAGCGGATGAGAAGGGGTTGCCATCGAATCTAGACGCATTCCTGCCTAGCCATAGTTCCCAAATAATGATGGGGGGGGGGGGGGGGGGGGGGGGGGGATGAAGCCACGGAGAAACTTCTAGGAAGAGGATTTGCTAGCAGTCATTGGCCATTGCTGAATTTTTTAAGAAATGGACTGCCCTTGAATGAGGTTGATCCTGAGAAGATTTGCAAAGAAGTCCCAAAGTTGGGATGCTATCAAACCATTGGATAGCAAGTGGTCAAGGTTTTCAGCATTGTGGGACAGATGGGGGTCGACTGGAATATGCACTTGTAGGAGGGAGTTTTTTGGAGAGAGACGGGGAAAGGGTAGGTTAATTGAGGTGGAAACGGGGATGCTCAGTGGTTGGTTGTTGCTGGGACAAGGAGACATGGACTGCTGGATATTCTCCATGGGGATGGGGGCCGAGGGAGCAGATTGGTGAGGATTTGGGGGGGAGGGGGCTAAGAAAGGAATTAGTGCAGAAGGAGGGGATGGAGAAGTGATGTAGAGAGGGTCGCGGACAGTTACATGGCTAAGATGGATTAGAAAAGGCCTAGTCGACGACAGAAGTGATCCAAACCATCGGACCTTAAATCGGGCGTATCTCGCAATCCAGAATGAGTTATTTGACGTAAAATATATGATTTTGGGATAGAACGAGCCGGGTTATACAAGTTAGATTTGTGAAATACTGCCATATCGACGGTCGTTTCCCTATTTTAATTTCATTTTTACTACAAATAGTAAGTTTTAGTTTGATTATAACTCTTCATCCGTTGGGCTTTAGGAGTTGCGTCCAATGTGAAAAGAGCTTAGAATAATTAGGAGAACAATTTGGTGAAGCCAAATAGGACACTTACTATTTTGGCCGAAAACCTTACGCACTAGTAGACATCACGACCGTCTATAAATAGTAAGTTTACTATTTATAGTAAGTCGCGGATTCTAGGAGTTTTAGTTGTAGGATTCTAGGAGTTTTAGTTTTAGTTTGATTCTGATTTCTTTCCCATTGCTTGGTACCCCTATTTAAAGGGTTGTGAACTTGTTTTTATTCATTCATTAATCAATTTTGAATTTATTAAAATTTATTTCTATTTTCTGCTTTCTTTCCTCGTGGATTTGAGGAGTCTCTGTGAGGAGTCCAGAGAAGTTTTGTGGATTCGGAATAGTTACCCTCTTAAGGAAGACGGTGCTCGACCTCACGTCCTTCCCTGCGTCAAGAAGGAAGAGCAAAAGGCCTTGGACTACGGATATGGTTCTCATTCTGGGTCGTAGCTAAGGATGAAAGATCGGCAATGACCTGGCCATTAGAAGGTGGAAAGAGGGCAAATAGAGGATGAGAGTCGGCCATGGCTCTTGTATCATGAGGAGGAGATTGGTTGAAGCAGCACTCACATTTAGATGCCAAATAGATTCCAAATTTTTGGACTGCAGCATCAACTGGGATAGCTCTGTTCATGAATTTTCAAAAAAATATTCCTATCTTAGGAAGGAGGAGCTTGTTCCATGCCCAATACGTCCAGGGAAGAGTGGGGCAGGAGGCTCTGATTGCATTCTAAACAGATTTTGATGAAAATTTCCTTGACGATGAAAGGTTCTAACTGAGATAGTCTCGCCTAGCTGAGAGGAAGATTCCGCTGTCATGGATAGCACTGATCGTGGCGGCATGGAGAATGGTTTTGAGGGCTGAAAGGTTCCATCCCTCTGAAGGACTCCAAAAGTCCTTAACCTCAGCATCTATGGAGGAACCTGGAATGGGGGAGAGAACAACTTCGATCAGAAGACCCATTCCGATCTAGTTTTGAGTCCAAAATTTTACCTTGCCTTCTCCAATCATCCATATGGAGTTGAGAATGCAGAAATTGAATGAGTTTCTGACTTGGATCCAGGTACTTGAGCCGCCAATGTTGGAAAGGCTCCTACCATTGTGAAAGTTTGGGAGGTACTTTGTATTGAAAAGCATGGACCATAACGATGTCCCTTGAAGAAGTCTCCACACCATTTTGTAGTGAAAAGAATTCATGATATCCGCCAACCTTCTAATGACCACCTTCACTAAGAGGGTAGCATAGATCCTTCCATTTAACCCAATGCTGATGGTTACCATTAGCTGAGGTATGCTAAAAGAAAGAGGCAAGCATCCTTTCGACGTGTTTCAAGGCCATTCTCGGAATGTTTAAGGCTGAGAGGATATGTATAAGGATACTACCAAGAACATGATTGATAAGCACTAACTTAGTAGCTTGATTGAGGAGCTTGGCCTTCCATCCTGCTATACGATGCTCAATCTTGAGGATGAGGGGAAGGATGTGCTGATAGCAGACTTTCCCTTTGACAAGTGGAGCTCCCAGGTAGCTTAGGGGGAAGTGAGATTGCTTGAAGCCAGTCAGATGAGAAATTTTCCTCGCTCTGCCAAAAGGGGCCTTCTTAGGGAGGATGAAGCAGCTTTTAGATGCATTGACCCTCTGACCTAAACCTGTCTCATAGGAGTGGATGAAAGCTAGAAGAGAGCGAATAGAAGAAAGCCTACCATTCATAAATATGATAGTGTCGTCAGCAAATAACAAATGGTAAATGGAGCTACTGTTCCTGGGGAGTTTATAAGGGATGCATGTTCCAAAGAGGAAAGGTGAGAGAGCCCTCTACTTAAGACCTCTGTCGCGATAATGAAAAGGGCAGGGGAGAGAGGGTCTCCTTGGTGGAGGCCCCTCGAAGATTGGAAGAAACCGAACGGTCTTCCAATGATAAGCGTAGAGAACCAGCAGCCTTCCTAGCATTGTTGTGATAATCGAATCCACTCTGGGCTGAAATCAAATGCCAGGAGAATGTCCTTGATGAAACACCATTCCATCCTATCATAGGCCTTTTCTATATCCAATTTAAGAATAATATTGCCCCCAATCGTTTTCCCATCTATATCATAAGCCATTTTCGAAGCTATACATATGCTTTCTGCAATAGATCTGTCCTTAGTAAAGACACTTTGTTCTTTGGAGATGACAGTGGGAAGAATGTGAGTTAGTCTTGAGGCAAGGATCTTGGAAATATCTTCTGGATGCTGCAGAGACTTATTGGCCCGTAGTCAGCGAAACTGGTTACGTTTAGTTTTTTGGGGATTAGGAAGATAGAAGTGCAGCAGAACGATTTGGGAATGATACCTCCCTGGAAGAATTCAATGGCAACTAGAAGGATATCATTCTTGAAAATATCCCAACAAGAGGTGTAGAAACCTCTCGAAAAACTATCTCGCCCAGGAACGCTATCCGCAGGGATAGCAAAAACAGCAGCTTTGACTTCCTCCATAGAAGGAGGACGCACTAACATAGAGTTCGTCTAGCTGGTAATGAGATTTGGGATGCAGTGAAGCAGATTAGGTAGGGTTGAGGGGTTTTCAGAGGAAAAAAGGTTAGAAAAGTACCTTGTTGCTTCAGCTCCTATCTCTGAATTGGAGTGTAGAGTAGAGCCTGAAGGGAGCTGGATGGAAGAGATGGTTGCTCTCCTTCTCTTACCGATGACTGACGCATGAAAGAATGATGTATTCCTATCTCCTGCCTTCAGCCAAGTTACTCTGGACCTCTGCTTCCAATACATTTCTTGTAGGAGAAGGGCCTTTAGCTCAGCCTGTGCTACCCGAATCACATATGGGGCTAATTGTTAAGCTTTGGGCCACGTTGGGCCTAACATGGGGTGACACATGATCAGACTAGGTAGATTTCACAAAAATACCATAGAAGGGTTTACCTGAGTGGCAAAATTTTTTCCCTTCTATATCTTCATTTTTTGCCTGCATTTATTATCCCTAATTACATGAATTATTCATCCCTTGTCCAATCAGTTGGACTTGAGTGTGCCTCTCTCATTCATATATATATATATGGGAAAAGGTACTATACGCTCGACCGTATGTTACCTTTCATACGGTCGAGAGTTGGCAACACACAAGCGGTCGGATGGTGAAAGCTTCAAAGGAACGGTGAAATTTTATAGGGAGAAAGGTGAGATTTTATAGGTGAGTAGAGAAACAAAACCAGTGAAACCGGCTCTCTCTCTCTCACGTATATTTCCTATGAAAAGCCTCCGCATGAAGGTCCTACCCTAGAAACCTAGGTAGGGCTTATCGTGGGGTTTTTTGAGAAATCCACCCCGTCCATCCGTTTTTCTCATATCATTTTAAGTTATGATCCAAAAAAATGAGTCAGTTTGAGGGATCAAGTGGACCACAAGTTGGGGATTGAACATCCACCATTAAAAACTTCTTAGGAGATGAAGAATTTTCAGATCAATTTAATATTTGTGTTTTCACTTCATCCATATCTATTTGACCTTTTGAATAGGTTGGATGGCAAAATAAACATCACGGTGGCCCTTAAAAAGATTTCAACGGTGAGTGTCATTATCACTGCAGCTTCATTTGGTGTGGTCCATTGGAGCTGTGGACCTGCTTCATTTTTAGGATCATAACTTAAAATAATGTGAGAAGAGCAATGAACAACGTGAATAAAACAATTACATCACATTGGGCCCTATAAAGCCCTGTCGGGTAGATTACCGGGTGGGACTCAATCCCTGTCCTCTTTCTTTTACGTCAGTGTAGAACGGCCGAAAACGAATTGGCTATTCCCCTTCACACTAGCCAGGTGGTGATGGTCGGTACTCTATAAGCCCCACCATAATGTATGTGTTTCATCCATGTCGTTTATTAATTTTTCCATATCATGTTATGGCTTTATCCCAAAAATGAAAGGGATATAAATCTCAGGTGGACCACACCATAGGAAAACAATAGTGATTCTATATCCACCATTAAAATTCTCCTAACGCCCACTGTACTGTTTATTTGACATCCAATCTGTTGATTAGGTCATAAAGACAGAAGAAGTGAAAAAACAAATATCATCTTGATCCAAAACTATTTTGGATCCCAAAAATTTTTTAATGGTCGACGTTCAATCAACACTGTTTCCTATAACGTGGTCCACTTGATATTGGGATATACCTTATTTTTGGTCTCATACCCGAACATGATCTAGAAAAATAGATGGACGGCATGAATGAAACACGTACATCATTATGGGGCTCACAGAGCACTGACCACCTGCCTTGGCGGGTGGCAGGGAAATCGGATTGCGTACTGAGTTACTTGGGCCCACCTTGAATGTATGTGATCTATCCACACCGTCCATTCATTTTTCCATCTAATTTAAGGGGTTGAGACCAAAATGGAAGCATATCCAAAGATCAAGTGGACCATACCATAGGACGAAGTGGAGATAATGATTTCCACCATTGAAACCTTGTTAGGCCCCATAGTGATGTTTAATTTTCATTCAACTTGATCATAAGATCATGTAGACATAAATGAATGTGTTGCGGCATAAAAAAATTATATTCCATGACCGGGGTATTTTGGTAAATTCCATGTCCGGGGGTATTTTGGTAACTTCCATGTCCGGGGGTATTTTGGTAAAAATCTAGTTCCAGGGGTAGTTTAGGTATTTTGGTAAAAATCCAGTTCCAAGGGTAGTTTAGGTATTTTGATAACATTCCATGTCTAAGGGGTAGTTTAGGTATTCTGGTAAAAATCCAGTTCCAAGGGTAGTTTAGGTATTTTGATAACATTCCATGTCCAAGGGGTAGTTTAGGTATTCTGTTAAAATGGATTGAAAAGGATAGTTTGGTAAAAAGGGGTGCACATGTGTCATTTTAATGGAGAAATGTTATACACCACCATTTAGGAGGTAGCTTGGTGGTCACCATAGTTTAAGAAAAGAAGAAGATCATATGTGAAGAGATAGGTGATGGTGATCACCACTCTGTAAGAGTGGTGGGGCCTATAAATACCCCACTCCTACTCCATTTGGGGGGTTGGATCAGATTGGATCAGTTGGTGGGCTAAAGAAATAAGAGAGAAGCAAGGTAGAGGGTCTTTGTGCGTACCCACGCAGCAGAAGTTGCTGCTTGCGCGTACCCATGCAGCTAAGGTTGTTACTTACGCATACCCATGCAGCTAAAGTCGCTACTTGCGCGTACCCGCGCAACAAAAGTTTCTTGCGTGTACACGCGCAACAGAAGTTCTAATTAGGTGAAGAAGGTGTTTTCTTCTTCTACTGCGTTATTGGTGGGGCCCAATATAGCCATATTTTGAGAGATCCACACCATCCAATGGATCCCTCTCTAGATTTCGATCGTGAAAGGTGAGTTTTGATTGTCTGTTAACGTGGCCCACCTAGATAATCAAGTCAGGAAAGCAGTTGAACGGTCCGTTTGTGATCACTTTGTGATCATATGAACGAGCCGGGTCGCCAAAGATCAACATGGCTGTGAAGGATTTTTCTCCCTCTACCTCATGGACGCTTCAGATCAAGCTTTTGTTATAGGATGGTGGCCCACAACCAAAGGACGGAAGCTCTATTTTGAGACAGAGTCGACGTACGTTGACTCTGTGAAGAATGATGGTCCATTTGTTGAAGTTGAAGGGAAAATCCACTCCGTCCATTGATTTCAGGATGAAAAACCATTTAGAATGGCTGTGTTTGGAATGAAATCAGTGTGGCCCGTGAGATTATCTACTTCAACGTTCATCTTCTCACTAATGGTTAAGATCTTGCAATGGTCTGCATGGTGACAAAAGGACAACTAGGCAACAGTAATGCCCACCTTCTAAAGTGAATGGATGGCTCATATCATCTAGTGGAGCGGTGAGTGGGCTGCACTACATAAAACTGACCAGCGTGGGAAGGACGCTGTGGTGCGTCTTTTGGAAATGAAGAAGAAGAGTCAGACAGCGCTGCTGACTGAATTTTAGGAAGATCCCATGCACGGCTCGTGCACTTGGGTACCATGTACATGCAATGTACATGCAGGGCTTAGCATGATGTTCGCGGGAGATCTGCTCCGTTCATTCACTTGCCCATTGTATTTAACGAGTCGAGATCGAGTCTGAAGAATATCCAGGGCCCTAAATCATGATCTCAGGGGTTTGATTTGTCAGTTTAGCCACTTCTATAAGGATCCAGAAGTTGAAATTTGACGTGGACGGATAATTTGTGGTTCTAAGGCTGCACATCAAGTTTGAAGCGAAATGAACGGTGACAACCCCATGATCTTACATTCTGGGAGACTTTTCAGGCCCGTTTAGCATGATTGGCCTGATTTTCTTAGCGCCTGGCCACACTGCAACAGGCTGTTTCATATTTTAAGGAAGAATGACCCGAAGGATGCTCTATCTCATTGGAAGACTGGCTGATCAAATCAGCAATTCCTCCTAAGTACCTAGGAGATGACCAAAATAGCACTTTTATATTGCCGAAATTTTTATCGAGCTATTTTCTCTTTCATTCAGTACATTGTATTAATTGTACTTTATTTTCAAAATCAAGGGAATCAGAGGATGTAAATGAACTCAGATAAATGTGATGAATGTTCTCTCATTCATCCTTTGTTATCATTGAATGAATCCCCCAAATGAAACGCATTTGTTTTCTGGTCGAAACAAAATGGCGACTCTGTTGGGAATTTTATTATTCGATGGTAACTTGAAAAATATTAAGAGAACATTTATCACTTTTTGGCATCTGTATAGATGCCAAAATGACGACTCTCAACGGGAACATCCTCCCCTTCATCTCTGAAAATAAGGTACGATTTTATTGAATAAATTAACTAACGCTCTGTTCTAAATAATGAAATCAGTTTCGGTCAAAGACAAATAGTGCTAAAATGATGACAGTTACCGGAGAAAGCTAGCTTCTTATACTGGAGCGATTCAAACATCAGCTAGTCAGTACATGTCTAAGGAAGAGGAACATATTGCCTTGATTTGGCAGTTCTTTTATAGCATACCTATGAATATGATGCCAGTTCCTTCCATAGCTTTCTTCTTCTATTTCACTTGAGGAGCATCAAGATATGCTGAAATGCTTGTGCAAGATAGTCTCAGATGAAAGACTTCTTCAAAAGTGTTGTGTGACTCCCACACATGGCCAGTTAATGGATCGAGCAGAGAAAGGGTGGAGCACTTATGAATCTTCCAAGGCTAGAAAAAGGAAACATCTGGAATCAGCTATCGATTCAATTATAGCATGTCCAATTGATGAAATATTAGCACAATGCTATCAAAAGAGAATTGAATGATATCGCTGAAGGAACAAGGAAGATGCAACTTTCAGGAGATTTCTATGATTTGTCAGCTTTCAATGACAGGTTACAATTCATTGCCTAAGTATGCATCTTTCATGGCATTGCTGAGGGTGAAGTTATATTCCTGATCGCAAGGTAATGTCAAAAGTATTAAAAATAAAACGAATGCCGAAAAGTATCAGGGAAGATCAAATCAGCTGCAATCAAGAAATAAATAATACCAGGTAGTGTCGAAAGTAGTTTTTGCTTCATCAGTAGCATGGAGAAATAATGAAGGATGGATGATAGCGTGTTGGTGCACAAAAATATACAAAGCCTTCAGATGAAAAGTTATTTCAACTGAGTTAAGAGTTGCTCGCCAACAAGTAAACAAATCAATTAATGAATTAACGAATTCATCGGTCAATAGAGAACCCTGGGGGCATCATCACAACTTTTCAGATTAGAAGAGCAAGAGTCAAAGTAAAGTTGTTCCACTCTCATATGAACTGGCTATTTCAAGAGTCCTAGGGGAACAACAATAGATATTGCCGAAGAAAGAAAGCAAAACAAAGGATTGTCAAAGCTAAAGAAGGCAATATACTGCTTATGAGGAATTAATCGCTAACTGCGGAGGCAACCAAATTACCATAGTTAAAGTATTAAATGGAAATAAAACAAAGAGGAAAGAAGAATAGGCAACAAGACAGCGTGTTGACTCAAAAGATTCACGGCACAATTATTCAGGGGGGCAGACAAAGGCGTACAAGATACGTTATCCTTTAAGATAAGTTACAGTTTTGATGCTTCCAAATAAAAAAAGGGACATGATAAGCAAAGTCTTAGAATGACAAAATCTCAGAATTCCAAATGAGGTAATTGTTAACTCCTCGAAATGATAATTGTTTATAATAATTGTCTATATTAATTTTTGCAGGTTAAAGTTGAGGCAAAAGCAAGCACTAATGATTGCTATCAAGCATTGACAATTGTCACTGATAATTCGAGGAACAAAAGGATTGCGAAAGACAAGGTCATGTACTCTCCCTTATGCGAATGAATAAAAGCGCAAATTTTCAATTGACTTCAAATTTCAGAGAAATTTAGGAGATACGGTTGAAGAAGAAAAGAAAAGAGAATGGCTTGAAGAACAAGTTGTAGAAGACAATTGATAAAAGCAAAACTGTTAAGGTATAAGACATAAAAGAAGAAATGAGAATATACAGGCTTGACTAGTTCGAGACTGGGGGCAAAGCTAATCCTAAACAAAAGAATGAAATGATGCGACGTCAGTATATTTGTTAAAGGTTGCAACATCGTAATTTTGATTACGAAGATTCTCAGAGCAATGCTTCCTAATCAAAAGGGGGCAAGACAGGTGAGTAAAAACTGTGAAATATATTTCTCACCATATAATATATTTCTTTTGTATTTGGATAAAGTGCAGGCTTTCAAGCATATCAAGTCATCGCCAAATGCGAAGCACCAATGACAATCACTAAATAAAAGCGTCAATGATTATTGCCAAATAAAAGCGTCGATGATTGTTGCAAAATAAGCAAGTGCCAATGATCGTCGCCAAAATAAGCAACTATCACTGTCGTCATCAATGGTTCATGCAAGCTTATTTTATCAAAATTGTTATCATCACTAAGCTGATAAACTATTTCAAATACAACATGAATATTCTCAGAATATATCGACGACGACAAAATATTAATTATTAATTCTCAGAATATATCGGCGATGATGAAATATCAATTATTGATTCTCAGAATATATCGTCAACGGCGAAATATCAATTATTGATTCTTAGAATATATCGACGACGGCGAAATATCGATTATTGATTCTCAAAATATATCAGCGACGACGAAATATCAATTATTGATTCTCAGAATATTGTCAGCAGTGGTGAAATATTAGTTATGGATTTGCCAAAATTTATTGATTCTCAGAATATTATCAGCAACGATGAAATATTAGTTATGGATTCGTCAGAAATTATTGATTCTCAGAATATTATCAGCAGCGGTGAAATATCAGTTATGGATTCGCTAGAAATTATTAATTCTCAAAATATTATCAACAGCGATGAAATATCAATTATGGATTCGCCAGAAATTATTGATTCTCAGAATATTATCAGCAGCGGTGAAATATCAATTATGGATTCGCCAGAAATTATTGATTCTCAGAATATATCAGCGACAGCAATTTATCATTTAAGGCAGTCTAGCCAAGCTCTAAAAGGGCCAAACCCTAAAAAGAGCCAAGCTTCAAAAGAGCCAAACCCTAAAAAGAGCCAAGCTCTAAAAGAGCCAAACCCTAAAAGGGCTAAAAGCTCTAAAAAAGGGTCAAGCTCTAAAAGGGCCAAAAGCTCTAGAAGGGTCAAGCTCTAAAAAAGGGGCCAGAAGCTCTAAGAGGGCCAGCTATGCATAAGACCTATCAAGATCGCCATTCAGACAGCGGCGAGAAACCATTGGCCCTAAAAAGTCCGTAAAGGCTATCGTACGCATACCCATGCGGGCAGCTGACGAAGCCATCTTCAACGGCCAGTCACGCATGAGACCAATACCGTTTGTGAACTCTCCGACAGCGTCATGGGTGAGGAGAAAAATACCCTCCCCGGGAATGGGTCTGAACTCACAGATGAAGAAAACTCAGATCCTTGGTTTGATTTCGGTACTAACTCATGGGGAAGGACTAGACTAGACCTACTCATTGATGGATCGGCGACCTTGGATTTGGTACTTAAGGTAGCCAGAAAAAAGCCCCGCGAACTCTAGAGAGTTACTGTGGCCATCTTGGTTCGTAAATCCTATTCACGGCCGTGATTACTCCAACTACTCAAGAGCTTAAACTGTGTTGCTCCACTGATCAAAAGAGCTTAAACTATGTGTCGCTCCACTACTTAAGAGCTTAAACTGTGTGTCGCTCCACTACTCAAGAGCCTAAACTGTGTGTGCAAGTGTCAGTCCAGTCCAGTCCAGTCTAGTTCAATCTAGACTAGTCAAGTCAAGTCAGTCTAGTTCAATCTAGACTAGTCCAGTCAAGTTAGGTCAAGGTCAGTTTTGTCCATTCAAAGTGTGGTCAGTCAAAAGTACACTATCTCCAGTACTGTTTAAAAAGCATATGCTATGTGAAGCATTCAAAATACTATAGATGCATATTTCAATTTAGATATGCTCAAATATGCAATTGCCTGATGAAAATTTTAAACATTGATTAGAAAATATGCAAAAATGTATTTCTCTTGAATCAGGTTCAAATTACATCAACAGTAATGCCTTCAAGATATTGACGATTATCTAGTCAAAAGCTCAAGTCTCCAAGGTCAATTACTATATTGACAAGAGCTGTGAGGTCTTTTTGTCTCTTGCCTTCTTAATGAATAGAGAAATATTATCACACAAGATTCTCAAAAGGGGACAGGGAATAAACTAGTGAAGAATTATCATTCTCTACCAGACAGTACAAGGACTCGAATATATTCTTTGGAGTCATGAAAAGAGCAGTAAAGATTATTCATTCTTCAGGAGTATTCAAAAGCTTCATTTTAGAAATATTAATTATCTTCTAAAGAAACTTTTACGCGAGATTGACCTGGAAAGGGGGCAGGATTTAATGTCTTCAAAGTAATCTATGCCTCGGTCTTTCTGATAATCTCTTATACATGGCGAAGGAATTCATATGCCGATTCATAATTTCTCGCTATTCTAGTAATGGTATTGCAAGACTCCAAGTATAGGATCCGATGGAGACAAAGAACAAACGGAATCATCATCATCAGTAAACTTCTATGACTTTTGAAAAATTATTAAATGAAAATTGAAAAGAAGTCTTGTTTATTTTTCAATTTTTCAGAATCAGCAAAGATCCAAGGGAAAAGTCTATGAAGAGATGCTAAGGAACACAAATTATAGACTCAATAAAAAGACTTAGCGGTTGAACCTTTGGAGCCAAAAATGAAATCTCCAAGAGTGCAATATAAAGAAGATAAAGAATACAATGTGAAGCACAATGACAAGCGCAAAGATTACTTAAATCATATGGCGAATATCACACTCAACCTAAAAAGAGAAAAAAGTCTCAATCTATTTAAAATTATCAATACTGCATAAAGCTAAATTGAAAAAAAATAATTTGAGATACTAATTCTGATTAATTTGGCAGGAAAGATCATCATTTGAAAGCTTGGGTTATGCAGATCATGAATAAAGGGAACAATCGAAAAAGGTGTTGCGGTAGGAGCAGCATTAAAGAAAGATACAGAGTTAAAGGAAAGAATCGCTGAAGTTGATCAAAAGAAAAGAATCGTTGGAGTTGATCAAAAGGAAAGAATCGCTGGAGTTTATCAAAGAGACCGTTACAGCAGCGACGGTGTTGAAAGTTAGTTCTCTGATCAAATCGCTCAAAGACAAAGTCGTCACAGCTGTTGCAGGGACGTGCTTCAATGAAAAGAGAATTTTATCCTCTCTAGTAAAACATCTGCTCGACACTGCTGGCTGGGGGCATTCCAGTCTTTTGTTCGAGTGCCTTCATTCAAGTCTTCTGTTCGAATGCAATCATTCAAGTTTTCCATTCAAGATCATCCAGTCTTCCGTTTGAATGTGAGCATTCCAATCTTCTGATCGAATGTGATTATTCAATCTTCTGGTCAAGTATGATCATCTAGTCTGCCATGCAAGTATGATCATCCTGTCTGCCATGCAAGCATGAGCAGCCAGTCTGCCATGTAAGCAAGATCATCCAGTCATCCTTCAGTTGCAATTTATTCAAGTTCTTCAGGTGAACGAAGATCGATCCTCCATTTGATTTCAGGAATCAATCAAAGAAGGATCGAGGGGGCATCTGTTGAGGCATAAACAAAATATATTCCATGACCGGGGTATTTTGGTAAATTCCATGTCCGGGGGTATTTTGGTAAAAATCCAGTTCCAGGGGTAGTTTAGGTATTCTGGTAAAAATCCAGTTTCAGGGGTAGTTTAGGTATTTTGATAACATTCCATGTCCAAGGGATAGTTTAGGTATTCTGGTAAAAATCCACTTCCATGGGTAGTTTAAGTATTTTGATAACATTCCATGTCCAAGGGGTAGTTTAGGTATTCTGGTAAAAGGGATTGAAAAGGGTAGTTTGGTAAAAAGGGGTGCATGTGTAATTTTAAGGGAGAAAGATTATGCACCACCATTTAAGAGGTAGCTTGGTAGTAACCATAGTTTAAGAAAAGAAGAAGATCATATGTGAAGAGATAGGTGGTGGTGATCACCACTCTGTAAGAGTGGTGGGGCCTATAAATACCCTACTCCTACTCCATTTGGGGGATTGGATCAGATTGGATCAGTTAGTGGGCCAAAGAAATAAGAGAGAAGCAAGGTAGAGGGTCTTTGCGCGTACCTGCACAGCTAAAGTCGCTGCTTGTGCGTACCCGCGCAGCTAAAGTCGCTGCTTGCGCGTACCCGGGCAACAAAAGTTTCTTGCGCGTACACGCAACAGAAGTTCCAGTTAGGTGAAGAAGGTATTTTCTTCTTCTTGTTGGTGGTGTCCAATACACCATATTTTGAGAGATCCACACCGTCCAATGGATCCCTCTCCAGATTTCGACTGTGAAAGGTGAGTTTTGATTGTTTGTTAACGTGGCCCACCTAGATAATCAAGCTGGAAAATCAACTGAACGGTCTGTTTGCGATCACTATTGCGATCATATGAACGAGCCGGGTCACCAAAGATCAACATGGCTGTGAAGGATTTTTCTCCCTCTACCTCATGGATGCTTCAGATCAAGCTTTTGTTGCAGGATGGTAGCCCACAACCAAAGGACGGAAGCTCTGTTTTGAGACAAAGTCGACGTACGTCGACTTTGTGAAGAATGATGGTCTATTTGTTGAAGCTGAAGGGAAAATCCACTCCGTCCATTGATTTCAGGACGAAAAACCATTTGAATGGCTGTGTTTGGAATGAAATCAGTGTGGCCCGTGAGATTATCTACTTCACCGTTCATCTTGTCATTAACGGTTAAGATCTTGCAATGGTCTGCATGGTGACAAAAGGACAACTAGGCAACGGTGATGCCCACCTTCTAAAGTGAATGGATGGCTCAGATCATCTAGTGGAGCGGTGAGTGGGCCACACTACATAAAATTGGCCAGCGTGGGAAGGATGCTGTGCGTCTTTTGAAAATGAAGAAGAAGAGTCGGTCAGCGCTACTGACTGACTTTGGGAAGATCCCGTGCACGGCTTGTGCACTTGGGTACCATGTACATGCAATGTACATACAAGGCCTAGCATGATGTTCGCGGGAGATCTGCTCCATTCATTCACTTGCCCATTGTATTTAACGAGTCGGGACCAAGTCTGAAGCATATCCAGATATCAGGCGGGCCCCAAATCATGATCTCAGGGGGCTGATTTGTCAGTTTAGCCACTTCTGCAAGGATCCAGAGGCTGAAATTTGACATGGACAGCTAATTTGTGGTTCTAAGGCTGCACTTCAAGTTTGAAGCCAAATGGACGGTGACAACCCCATGATCTTACATTCTGGGAGACTTTTCAGGCCCGTCTAGCATGATTGGCCTGATTTTCTCAACGTCTGGCCACATTGCAACATACTGTTTCATATTTTAAGGAAGAATGACTGGAAGGATACTCTATTTCATTGGAAGACTGGCTAATCAAATCAGCAATTCCTCCTAAGTACCTAGGAGATGACCAAAATAGCGCTGCTATGCTACCGAAATTTTCATCGAGCTATCTTCTCTTTCATTCAATACATTGTATTAATTGTACTTTATTTTCAGAATCAAGGGAATTAGAGGATGTAAATGAACTCAGATAAATGTGATGAATGTTCTTTCATTCATCCTTTGTTATCATTGAATAAACCCCTCAAATGAAACGCATTTGTTTTCTTATCAAAACAGAATGGGAAAAATGAATATAAGTTTGATCCAAAACTTCTGTGGCCCTTAAAAATTTTCAACCGTAGGCGTTCAATTCAACAATTTCCTGTGGTGTGGTCCATTTAAACATTTTATATATTTCATTTTTAGGCTATACCCCTGAAATTATTTGCTAAAATGAATGAACAAAGTGGATATAATAAATAAATCACAGTGGACCCCACGAAGTTTACTTAGTACGCTAAGCGTAGTGTGTTACTCACTACGCAATCCGCTTCCAGTGGCAAAGAGTAGCCAATCCGTTTCCGGAACGGGCCCGTTTGACGGATGCAGGTTAGATACTAAACGGTTAGTAGCGATTCCGCTATTAAAGTGATGTCACTAAGTTTTGTAGGCCTCACTATGATGTATGTGTTGTATCCATACCGTCCATCCATTTTGAGATATCATTTTAGGGCATGAGCCAAAGAATGAGGTAGATAAAAATCTGTAGTGGACCCCACCACATAAAACAGTGGGGAGAGTGATTCCCAAAATTGAAACTATCCTAAGGCCCACCATAATGTTTATTTGAAATCCAACCTGTTCAAAAGTTAAAAAAGACATGAAAGAAGGGAAAACACAAATATCAGCTTGATTTAAAACTTTTGTGGCATTTAGAAGTTTTTAATGGTGGGCATCATTGTCCCACTGTTTTCTGTGCTGGGGTCCACTGGAGCTTTGGATTTAACTCGTTCTTTGGATATTGCCCAAAAATGATCTCTCCAAGTGGATGGAAGGAGTGGATACAAAACACACATTATAATGGGGCCCACGGAACTTGGTGACATCACTTTAGTAGTGAGTCTCGCTACTCAGCGTGTCATTATCTGATCTGCACCCCCGTTCGATGGAAGCAAATTGCGGAGTAACTCACTACCCTTAGTGTACTGAGTAGACACTGTGAGGTCCACCATGATTTATGTATCTGATCCACTCCGTTCATCCATTTTACCATATGATGTTAGGGCTTGAGCCCAAAAATTAATCATATGAAATATTCAAATAGACCACACCACATGAAACAGTTGAATTGAACAATCTATTGTTAAAAAAATTCTTGGGGCCCGCAGAAGTTGTGGATCAAGCTTATATTTATTTTTTCTCTTCATCCATGTCTGTATGATCTTATGAATAGATTGTATGACAAATAAACATCATTGTGGGGCCTAACATGATTTCAATGGTTGAAATCATTATTCCCACTGTTTCCCGTGATACGATCAACTTGAGACTTGGATTTGGTTCAATTTTAGGCTCAACCCCTTAAATGATACGAAAAAACGGATGGACGGGGTCGATTTCTCAAAAAGTCCCACGGTAGGCCCCACCCAGGATTCTAGTGCACTACTTCATGCTAAACACGTTTGCAGGAAATACTCCAAGTCATATTTTAATAACCGGTTTCATCGGTTTTGTTTCTCCACTTATCCTCTAAAATCTTACCGTTGGGTTGGAATTTTCAACATCCGATCGCTTGTGTGTTGCCAGCTCTCGACCATATGAAAGGTAACATACAATCGAGCGTATAGTACCTTTTCCCTATATATATATATATATATATATATATATATATATATATATATATATATATATATATATATATATATATATATATATATATATATATATATATATATAAGAGATCTTGAAAGAGCAAGTTTCCTTCTCTCGCACGCCTCTTCACCTTATTCTCTAACTCTCTGAAGGATGTAGTAGAAGCCATTTCACATTAAATTCCTCCGTTGGGATGCTAGGTGGGTCCCACCAAGATGTTAGTGATAAATCCACGCCATCTATACATTTTTAAAAATAATTTTATGGCATGAACCAAAAATTGAGGTAGATCAAAATCTCAAGTGGGCCACACAGTGTTGATTGAACTCTCACCATTAATAACTTCCTGGGGCTACCAAATTTTTGGATCAAGCTGATATTTATTTTTTATTTTTTTCCATCATCCAGGTCTGTATAACATAATCTACCGGTTAGATGTCAAATAAATATCACGGTGGGCCCTAAAAAATATTTAACGGTGAGAATCATTATCATGGTTGCTTCCTATGGTGTGGTCCACTTGAGATTTGGATCTACCTCAATTTTGGGATAATGCCCTGAAAGGATAAGGAAAAATGGATGGACGGGGTAGATTTCTCAAAAACATTATGGTGGGCCCCACCTAGGTTTCCAGCGTGCAAAAGGCTTTCATAGGAAATCCGCATTCGAAAAAATCGAGCTGCGGATTTCCTTGCGAAAGCCTTTTGCAGGAAGTTCCTGCGGTGGAAACCTAAGTGGGACCCACTGTGATGTTTTTGAGAAATCCAATCCATCCATCCGTCTTATGAGATTATTTTAGTGCATGCGATAAAAATGAGCCAAATCTCATACTCAAGTAGGCTGAAAACGTGAAAATTGAACTTACATAGTTGAAATATTCGTAGGTCATAGAAGTTTTGAATTAGGATAATATTTGTGTTCTCAGCTAATCCTAGTAGGAATGATGTTATGAATGGTATAGATGGCATGTAAACATCAATGTCGAACCCAAGGAGGTTTCAACAATAGGAATTTCCCTACCCCTTTTTACTTCAGTATGGCTCAATTGAGTATTGTATCCTTCATTTTTCCTAAAATGAGCTCAAAAAATGGATGAACGGGATAGATTTCTCATAAACATCATGGTGGGCCCCACCTGGATTTCCAGTGAACTTAGCAAATTGCGTGCATCATTAGGGGATGCGGATTGGATACTGACGGAAGTTGAGTAACTGAGGTGGATTAGATACTGACAGAGGTTGAGTAGCCAGACTCGCTACTGAAGTGACGTCACCAAGTTCTATGGACCCCACCATGATGTATGTGTTGTATCCCCACCGTCCATACATTTGGAGAGATCATTTTAGGATATGGTCCAAAGAATGAGGTAGATCCAAGGCTGGGGTGGACCCACCATAGAAAACAGTGGTGAGAGTGACACCCATCATTGAAACCTTCAAAAGGTCCACCACGATTTTTATTTGAGATCCAATCTGTTCATGTGTTAATGCAGACATGAAAGAAGGGAAAACACAAATATTAGCTTGATCGAAAACTTTTGTGGCCCTCAGAACTTTTTAATGATGGGCGTCACTCTCCCCACTATTTTCTGTGGTGAGGTCCTCTAGATCTTTAGATATAACTCATTCTTTGGATCATGCCCTAATATGATCTCTTCGAATGGATAGGTGATGTAGATACAAAACATACATCATGGTGTGGCCCACAGAACTTGGTTACGTCACTTCATTAGGGAGTCGTTACTCAACCTGTCAGTAGCTAATCCATGCCAGTCATTAGGGAGGTGAGGGATGAATATTGCGTCCTACCTCCGATCGTCTCTAGGAAAAAGCGAGCTTTGAGTGACCACCGTGATGTTTTCTATGGTCTTATCCACATTGTCCATCCATTTTCCTACTAGGATTAGCTGAGAACACAAATATTATCCTAACTCAAAACTTCTATGACCTACGAATATTTCAACTGTGTAAGTTCAATCTTCACGTTTTCGGGCCACTTGAGTATTGGATTCGGCTCGTTTTTTTATGCATGTCCTAAAATGATCTCATAAAACAGATGAACGGATTGGTTTTCTCAAAAATATCACGATGGTTCCCACTAGGTTTCCAGGAACTTCATGCGAAAGGCTTTCACAGAAAATTCGCAGCGCGGTTTTTTCGAATGCAGATTTCCTGTGAAAGCCTTTAGTGCATTGGAAACCTAGGTGGGGCCCATCATGATGTTTTTGAGAAATCTACCCTGTCCATCCATTTTTCCTTATCATTTTAGGGCATTATCATAAAACTAAGGCAGATCCAAATCTGAAGTGGACCATACCACAGGAAGCAGCGGTGATAATGATTATCACCGTTAAATATTTTTTAGGGCCCACCGTAATATTTATTTGACATCCAACCTGTAGATTAGGTCATACAAACCTGGATGATGAAAAAAACATGTATCAGCTTGATCCAAAAATTTGGTAGCCCAGCAAGTTTTTAATGGTGAGAGTTCAATCAACATTATGTGACCCACTTGAGATTTTGATCTACCTTAGTTTTGGGTTCATACCATCATATATTTTTTTAAAATGTATGGACGGCATGGATTTATCATTAACATCTAGATGGGACGAGACGGATTGGGCTAGGCGTGGGAGCGGGTGCGGGTACGGGTTCGAGTGCGGTGTGAGTGTACTTGCTTGGGTGTGTGTGTATGGGTGCTCGTGAGACTTTTTTTGCGAGTGTGTACTCGTACTTGCACCTTTTTGTTTTAAACTAGAGAGATACATCCCTTCCGGTTGGTTGCCCCTGTTGGGTTTAAACCCAACGAACCTAACCTTTTGTAAAGGGTGCTTATGCACCACATCGGAGTCTATACAAAGACTACCAATTCCAATTTCAAAAATACGAAAATACTCTCTCTTATACAGTTTTAAGAATTTTACTGAGTTCATCATTGAGTCAACTCAGCACTTTCGAGTTAAACTGCAAGTGGTTTGAGCCCGTGTACAGTGAGTGCACCGCTGGGACCAGGTCACAGTAGTTGTATCCTGGAGGTCGATTGCTCTGGAAACCTACTTGGGATGTTTTCCAAAGGAAACAAATTCGATTTCAAGCCGAGTGACTCAGTCACGCCTCGACTCAATTCAATAAGTGCTTCTTTCTCAAAATTTTATTTTTTATTTTTGGTTCTTGATTTTAATAATCTATTTAATTCAACTAAATATTCCAACAATCTTGAAATCGAATTTACTAAATTACATAGACTATGACTACAGTAATAATAAATGCTTTTGCTGAGTTAGCCAAAATCGAACTGTTCGCTGGATAATGCTTTAAACGGTGGAAACAGAAACTGATGTTCGCTCTAACCACCTTGAAAGTTTCATACATTTTATCTGAATCATTTACTATAGATCCAGCAAATCAAACTGAAGTAACAGATGAAAATAATTATAAAAACTATATTATAAACTCTTTATCTAACAAACTATATGATGTGTATAATTTTTATGTGTCTGCTAAAGACATATGGACTGCTTTGGAAAAGAAATACATGTTGGAAGATGTAGACGCTAAGAAACATGCAATTGTTAATTTCCTTCATTATGAAATGACAGACGATAAACCTGTCACAAATTAAATTCATGATTTTCAAAGTCTAGTTCACGAACTATTGAAAAAAGGAATTAAGTTGGATGAAGTATTTCTGTCAGGAGCGCTAATAGAAAAGTTACCGCCCTCATGAAAAGAATATAAGAATGGAATGAAACATAAAAAGAACGGTGTTTCTTTAGAAACCACCATCATACACATATGAATAGAGGAGGCCAATAGAATTAGGGACCAAAAAGAAAATAAAAATGAGATAAATTCAAAGGCGAATCTTGTGAAATCAAGTCGGGCAAATAATAAGAAAAATGGCAACTTTCATAACTATGGCAAACCTGAACATTACGCAAATGAATGCAAGCTCAAAAAGAAGAATGCAAATAATCAATTCAAGAAAAAGGAAAACTGTTACAACTGTGGAAAACCTGGACATCATGTTAAAACCTGCAGGCTTAAGAAAAATAAAGATAAGCCGCAAGTTAATCTTACAGAAACAGACAATGAGTCTGACATGGTAGTAGTTGTGGTATCAGAAGTCTTTCTTGTAAACAACTTGGAGTGGGTGTTAAACACTGGTGCAACTAGGCACTTGTGCAAGGATCGTAGCATGTTTACCTCCTATCAAGTATCAGGAGATGATGAACAGGTGTTCATGGGTAATGCTAGAACGTCTCCAGTTATAGAAAAATAAAAAGTACTTCTGAAACTCGCTTCTGAAAAAATTCTAATGTTGAATGATGTCCTATATGTGCCTGACATTAGAAGAAATTTTGTCTCTGGTTCACTCCTCAATAAGGCTGATGTCAAGTTAGTATTTGATTTTGATAAGCTTGTAATGACTAAGAATGAAACTTTTGTTGGTAAGGGATACCATAGTGATGTTTTATTCATTGTAAATGTATCCAATGATAATAATAAGAAGATATCCAGTTCTATTTATATCGTTGAACATTTTTATATATGGCATAGTAGATTAAGTCATGTGAATATAATATCTTTTAAGAAAATAAAAAGATTAGGTTTATTATCTAATATATCTAATGAAGAATTCAAAAAATGTAAAACATGTGTAGAATCAAAATTTATTGAAAATACTTTAAACGAATAAAAAGATCATCTGTTCTATTAGAGTTAATACACAGTGACTTATGTGACTTTAGAAATCACATGTCTAGAGGTGGAAAAGGATATTATATAACTTTTGTAGATGACTAGTGTACGTTCACTAGAGTCTATCTGTTAAGGAACAAAGATAAAGCTTTAGATGCTTTTTCTAAATACAAAATTGAAATTGAAAATCAGTTAAATATAAAAATTAAAAGACTTAGAACAGATAAATGAGGTAAATATGAATCTTCTCAATTTAAAGAATTATGTGAAAAGAATGAAATAGTTCACAAAACTATAGCTCCTTATACACCAGAATAAAACGGAATAGCAGAACGTAAGAATAGAACTCTAAAAGAGATGATAAATGCTATACTAAATAGTTTAGGCTTACTCTCAAATATGTGGAGAGAAACAATTCTTTCTGTTTGTTATATTTTAAATAGAATTCCTTCTAAATCTTTTGAACAAACACCCTATGAACTTTGAAAGAATCATATTCCTAGTTATAAATATATTAAAGTGTGGGGATGTCTTGCTAAAGTAGGATTACTTGAAACTAAGAAAAGAAAGTTAGGTCCTAAAATGACCGACTGTGTATTTATAGAGTATGTACAAATAGTGCAGCCTACAGGTTTCTAGTTTTAAAAACTAAGGATAATATTCTACATCCTAATACAATTATAGAAGCTAGGGATGCAGAATTTTTTGAGAACGTATTCCCTATGAAATCTAAATCTATAGGAATAGAGAAAGTCAATGAATCAAATATTGCGTCTATTAGTAAAAATGCTTACGAGAAAGTAGTAGAAGAGATACAACTAAGAAAAAGTACTGGGGTTAGAAGAAAAACTAACATAGGAGATGATTTTTTCACCTTCTTAGTAGAAGATGATCCTACAACCTATACATAAACTATTAACTCTTCAGATGCAACCTTTTGGAAGGAAACAATAAATGATGAGTTAGAATCTATAATATCTAATAACACTTGAGAACTTGTAAATCTACCACCTGGAAACAAACCAATAGACTATAAATGGGTGTTTAGAAAGAAACTAAAACCAGATGGAACTATTGATAAGTTTAAGGGTAGGTTGGTAGCGAAAGGCTTTAAACAAAAGGAATGAATAAATTACTTTGATATATATTCTCCTGTAACTAGAATTACAACAATCAGGGACTTAATAGCGATAACATCCATATATAAAGTGGTGGTACATCAGATGGACGTTAAAACAGCTTTCCTAAATGGAGACTTAGAAAAAGAAATATATATGGAGTAACCTGAGGGTTATAAGATATCAGGTAAAGAAAATAAAATATGTAGACTAATTAAATCATTATAGGGTTTAAAACAAGCTCCTAAATAATGGCATGAAAAATTTGATGGTGTTTTAAAATCAAATGATTATCATATAAATGATGTAGATAGATGTGTATATAGTAAAATTTCTGGAAATGATTATGTTATTATATGTCTTTATGTTGATGACATACTTATTTTTGGAACTAATATTAAGTTAGCTAGTGCAACTAAGAAATTCTTATTATCTAAATTTGACATGAAAGACTTAGAGGCTAGTGTAATCTTGAGTATTGAAATAATCAGAAAAAATGATGTTATTATATTATCACAATCTCATTACATTGAGAAGATATTGAGAAAGTTTAACCATTTTGATTGTTTACCTGCCAGTACTCCCTATGATTATAGTGTGACTCTCATAAAGAATACAAAAAATAGTGTATTTCAATTGGAATATTCCAAAATAATTTGTAGCATCATGTATCTAACAAATTGCACTAGACTAGACATAACTTATGCAGTAGGAAAGCTAAGTAGATATACACATAACCTTGAAAAAGAGCATTAGAATGCCTTGTCTAGGATTTTGAGATACCTAAAAGGCAGTATGGCCTATGGTTTACATTATAATGGTTATCCTGCTGTATTAGAAGTATATAGTGATGCTAACTGGATCAGTGATTCAGATGAGACAAAATCCACTAGTGGATGTTTTCACCTTGGGTGGAGGGGCAGTCTCTTGGAAGTCTACCAAACAGACATGTATTACTCGGTCAACTATGGAATCCGAGTTTATTACCTTAGAAAAGGCTGGATCAGAAGCCGAGTGGTTTAGAAATCTTTTGGCTGATATACCATTGTGGGCAAAGGCTGTATCGGCTGTGTCTATTCATTGTGACTGTTAAGCAATTATAGTGAAAGAAAAGAGTAAAATATATAATGGAAAGAGCAGACATAGTAGACTGAGACACAACATAGTGAAACACATGTTGCGTGATGGAGTCATATCTATTGACTTTGTGAGGTCAGAAAAAAAATCTAGCAGATCCTCTGACCAAAGGACTATCTAAAAAATTAGTCAACGATACATCGAAGGGAATGGGGTTGAGCCTAATATATGAGCTGCCGGTATCGGCAACCCAACATATACAAGTAAAGATCTCATGAGATATGTTTAATGGGTAAACAACAAGACACGAGGTAGACGATTGCACTAAGTTATATGAGCACCTTCTATGGTGTACAGTGCGAGCAGTAATGCAGAAGTATGAGTTTTTAGAACTCTTAATGGATCCATAAACATATATTTTGTGGTATATACAGTTGCTACATACACTTTATGGAATTCACCTATATGGGTGTGGAGGTGGAGGCCGCTTCCTATGAGAATCTAGGCGAATTCTCTAGAGCACTCATGAAATCCAGGTAATGGTGTATAGCCGAAACGCACCGAACCGCAGAATCACTTGCAGAGGAAGAGTTATGTGAGTGATATGTACTTGCGATCTACATTAAAAGGATTCAGGTTCAATACTATGTTGTCACCTGATTCCTGTAGACCTGTCTTGCTTACTCTAATGTCGGTTCAAGTTTATGGTGACACCGGCATCATTGCACAACTATTACGCTTTAACCCGAAAGATTTTTATTTTGAAACATGTGGGGGATTTTTGTATTTTATTTCAAAATATATTAAAAATTTTGGCTTTAAAATTTTTTGTTTCCCTCCAAAATTTGAATGTTTTGGTGTTTTTGAGTTGTGGGTTTTGTCCCACATCGGATTTGACAAAAGAAACTATCTTGTATATAAGATAGCCTTTTTACCTTAGGCTTGAGCCCCTTTCAGGGGCATGTGAATTTGGTCCTGTGGGGGGGCTATGCTAATAACTTTAATTTATGTCATTGACCACACACGCGTGCGCACCGAGCCGAGCCATGCCGAGTCCGAGTGGGTGTCCGTGTACGTGTGCACGTGCGCATGCACGACGCGTCACAACAGGACGGGCTGGGCTGCGCGTGGGCGTGAGTGCAGAAGCAGGTGCGGTATGAGTGTACTCGCATGGGTGTGTGTGTATAGGTACTCGTGGGACTTTATTTGCGAGTGTGTACTCGCACTTGCGCCTTTTCATTTTAAACCAGAGAGATGCATCCCTTCTGGTTGGTCGCCCCTATTGGGTTTAAACCCAACAAACCTAACCTTTTGTAAAGGGTGCTTATGCACCACTTTGGAATCTTTATAAAGACTACCGATTCCAATTTTAAAAATACAAAAATACTCTCTCTTATAAAACTCTCTCTGATACAGTTTTAAGAATTTTACTGAGTTCATCGCTGAGTCAACTCAGCACTTTCGGGTTAAACTGCAAGTGGTTCGAGCCCGTGTACAGTAAGTGCACCGCTAGGATCGGGTCATAATCATTGTATCCTGGAGGTCGATTGCTCTGGAAACCTGTTGTACTTGGGACGCTGTCCAAGGGGAGCAAATTCGATTTCAAGCCGAGTGACTCAGTCACGCCTCGACTCAATTCAATAAGTGCTTCTTTCTCAAAATTTTATTTTTCTTTTTTGGTTCTCGATTTTAATAGTCTATTTAATTCAACCAAATATTCCAATAAAATTAACTCCATCCTTGGTTCAAGTGACCATTAAAAAAGAAAAAAGAAAAAAAAAAGTGTACATAAAAAGCTATCTTCCAAACTGTTTTTCTCCATATGGCCCCACATAAATAACATATGGGCTTACTTTCTTAGCCTCAAGCTTATATTTTGGTGTGTCATCCAATTATTGGAGTAGATTTCATGTGTTCATCATGGTGGGCCCTACAAAAATCAAGGGCAGACATCACTCTTCCAACCTTTTCCATTGGTACGGCCTTCCCGAATCAAAGGTCAATCTGATGTTTTTGGATCTATCCCTGCATAGGAATATTTATCTAATGGTTAGAGTGGATCTCACGGATACATCACAATTGGCTGTTTATAAAATAAAGGGAGGCATTCGCCTCGAACTTGGTTGCCCCACCAAAAGTGATACCTTCCAGAGAATAAAGGTCGGCAATCATCTTGCATAACAGTGCAGGTGTTTCCCTACCCATGGGGCACATCTTGATATATGTGTTGTATATCCACGCTGTCAATCATTTTAGTGCATGTACTAAAAATGAAACAAAACCAAATCTCAAATGAACCACACCACGTGAAAGGATCACATTGAACGTCCATCATTACAAACTTCCTGGGCCCACCCTTGTGCTTATTTACCACTTTGATAAGGTCACACAAACCTGGATGAAGGACAACGGAGATAATATCGACTTGATACAGAACTTTTGTAGCCCCAAAGAAGTTTTTGTAGCTCCTTCAAGTTGGCGACTCCCTTACCAATCCCAGAGAAATGCCCAGATTTGTATGATCAACTTGACTGATCGAAAACTTAGCTCAGCGTAGCCTCGATAGATGATAAAGAGACCAATATCAAGAGGTCATCTAGAATGACAATCTTCGTTGAAGAGACAAACTTGTCCTCTAAGCCCAAACACAGACATAACAAGGAAATTGGTCAGCCAACTAGTGGAGATCGGCCCGAAAGTCTACCTTAAAGCCGACCATGGTGGTTAGCTCGACTGATCGAGGGTCCAACTCAGCTTGGCCTCGACTGCCCATCACATGATTTCAGGCCGACCATTTCAATACTTACCACCCCCACAAATTTTTGCATCAACAATTATCATTGGAGTGGCTTTTATTAGATTTTTGAGTAAAAAGTTAAGTTGGTTTATCCAAGAAGGGGTGGTGGCTTGGGTGGGCTCCACCAAAATGTTTATGCAAAGCTTACCCTAACAATCAAGTGGCTTAGGGATCAAAAATTAACTCCATTAGGATTCAAGTCAACCACACAACTAGAAATACTATACAAGGCAACCCTCATCCTTCAAACAATTTTCCTTCATGTGGGCTACCAAAATCACGAAAGGCATGATGTTTAGACCCAAGGCATAAATGTTGGGGTGACATCAAGGGCTAGAGTGGATTTCCTATGATTGTCATAGTGACTTTGTAAAAATAAGAGTTGACATATCTTTGCAAGTTGATCAATAATACCATATCAGGTGGAGCTACAATGTCTATTGTGAAGTTCATTTCGACACATTTATGATGTGCTCATCTAGGCCGCATGAGGAAGAGCGGTATAAAGGTACTTTTCGATTAATGCTTGATTCATGTTTTTAAAAGCATTGATTTAAATATATACGAGTATTATATATCCGATAAATAGTCACGGTTATCTTTTAAATTGAAAGTATGTTAGTAAGGGTAGACATCTCTCTTCCAACTTTTCCCATCAGTACAAACTTCCTGAATCAAAGGTCAGTCTGATTGTTTGGATTTGTTCCTGCGCAGGATTATATATCTAATGGTTAGAATGGATCTGACGGATACATCACAGTTCGCCGTTTATAAAATAAACGTGGCATTCATCTCGAACTTGTCACTCCACGGAATGATACCTTCCCGAGAATAAAGGCCAGCAATCAGCTCACGTAATAGTGCAGGCAACACCTACACTAAAATGATTGGCAGTGTGGATATATGTGTTGTATATCCACACTGTCAATCATTTTGGTGCATGGTAAATGAACCACACCATGTGAAAGGACATTGAACACCCATCGTTACAAACTTCCTGGGCCCACCCTTGTGCTTATTTACCGCTTTGATAAGGTCACACAAACCTAGATGAAAGACAACGGAGATAATATCAACTTGAAACAGAACTTTTGTAGCCCCAGAGAAGTTTTTAATGATAAGTCATTACTCTTTTGTGTTGTGTTGTCCACTTTAGATTTGGATCCACGTCATTTTGGGACCATGCCTTAAATCGAGCTGTAAAAAGTAATGAACGGTGTGGATATACAACACATGTATTAAGGTGACGCGGATTGCATCCTACCCCCGCCTGGACGGTAATCCATTCGGGCAGTGCTTTGTGGGGTCCACCGTGATGTAATTGTTTTATCCACGCTGTTCATCACTTTTTTCAAATTATTTTAATATATGATCCAAAAAATAAGTCAAGTCCAGGGATTAGGTGGACCACAAGGTGGGTATTGAACTTCCACCGTTAAAAAAATTCTTAGGAGCTAGAGAACTTTCGGATCAAGTTGATATTTGTTTTTTCACTTCATCCACGTCAACATGACCTTATTAATAGTTTGGATTGTTAAAAAACATCACGGTGGCCATTAGAAAGGTTTCAACAGTGGGTGTCATTATCACTGCAACTTTTTTAAAAAAATAAATAATAATAAAAAAGGAGCTGTATATTCCAACTGAGAAGAACTTACAGTATTTCGGGAGGGTCCCAACAAAATACCACGGGCCCCTCCTATCGTGTTGCCCCTAAAAGACATTGAAAAGAAAAGGTTAAAAAAATCAGACAAAATCTAAATCGGAAAATAGGGGCAACCAAGAACAACCGTGCCTACAACCTCGAGCAGATGTTCCCAGCCGAGACTAGGCTACATGGGGCTTCCTTGAAAGACGAATAGAACCAAGCCCTGTTTTATCTAGGAGGATTTGACCCTAGTCATCGTAGGGAGGGACGCTATGCTATGGAAGATGACGTTGACTTGTGAGTGGCTCCCAATTTTAGCCAGACTATCCGTCAGGACCATTGGCCTCTCTAAACACATGAGAGAACCGGAAGACTCCCCTAGAGATGAGGGAATGAATTCTGTCCAACCAGTAGGACCATCTCCAGGAATGGCTGCCTTTTCCTTGAAGCGAATTGACGGCCCAGCTTGAGTCAGATTTGATATTCACCTTCGTTAACCCATAGGTCAGACTGAGCTTCATCCCTTCGTAAATTGCCCACAACTCAGCTGTATTATTAGATGCCTCTCCATAACCGTTAACAAATGCGAAGATCATGTTTGCTAGGTGGTCTCTGCAAATGCCACCCCCACCCGCAGCACCTGGATTTGAAAGAGAGGAACCATCCACATTTAATGACCACCAACCGAGTTGGGGATTTCTCCATTTGACTACCATGCAGCCCCAGGTAGATTTCGGGGTTCTGGAGTGAGAAACAGACTGATTGAAGGAGTGAGGCTGCGCTCCAAACTGGTCTGATATGCTGAGACGGGGGCTAAGATGAAACAACCAAAGCTTGATCTTAGGGAGAATGACGGGGGGAGCTATATCCTTGTCTTCATATCTAGCTGAGTTCCTCGCTTTCCAAATCTCCCACATTATGAAAGCTAGGGCTAATCTGAAGCCCAACTTGCATGTCGAGGCCGGAAGCGACCTATTCCACCACCAATGCAACCTGTCATATAATGAACAATGTCTGAATAGCTCTATCCCAAAGAAGTTAGCTACCATGGACCAAATCATATCTACTAGAGTGCCATCCAAGAAGAGGTGTTGTATCGATTCAATTTGATGCGATCCACCTGAGGAAATCCCGCAGCAGTTGCATTTGGAAGGCAAACAAACACCTTTTCCCTGAATCCTTGCGTCAACTGGCAAGGCCCTGTGCAACAATCTCCAAACAAATAGAGAGATATTTAAAGGGATCTGGGGATGCCAAATTATGCTGGCCCACTCTACTTTGGTACCTTTCTCTTTAGAAAACTGCCAGGCCGATTTGGTAGTAATGTTACCTGAAGGGTCGTGCGGCCAAATCCGTTTGTCTTTTGTGTCTGATGTATAGAATCCACCATTTTCTATAAAGTCTGCCAGCCAATCTGGAAGAGAAGAAACGATGTCTGGTTTAAGCCCTTCCCTATCAAAAAAATCTGCCACACATTGATTCCGCGAGGATGGGGAGATGTGAATTGACGGTAGGGAGGAAAGAGAGCCCAACCCGGTCCAGCTGTTGCTCCACATACTACAACTCCCGTGGCCTATCTTCCCTTGGGCATTCCAATCTAGGGTGGTGAAGAGGCCCTACAGAACCTTCCACAACGGGGATGCCGTAGCAATAATTCTAATATCCACGTTCCTTGATTCTCTAACCGAATATTTAGTTCTCATGAAGCTTCCCCAGAGGCTGCCCCCCTAGTCGAATTTGACCTCCCAAGCCATTTTCAAATGCAGCGCTTGCACGACATCTTTCAGCCTCCTCACTCATAGCCCCTCCTCGTCCTTTGGTTTTGCTAAGGAGCTCCATTTCTTCCAAGAGATTTTTTGCTTCCCCTCACTCCAACCCTAGAAGAACTTAGTAAATAAGCTCTCAATTTCTTTCAACACTGACTTAGTACCCGCAAGCGTATGGATTGGGACCCCACTAAGAACATAAGAAATCAGAGCAAGTCTTCCTTCCTGAGATAGAATCTTGGCCGACCATCCTTGAATCCTAAAAGCCATCTTGTCGAGCAAGGGGTTGAACACAACTTCCTTTGGTGTTGTCCACTGAAGCTGTGAACCTACTTCATTTTTAAGATCATACCTTAAAATGATATAAAAAAAGCGACGAGTAGCATGGATAAAACAATTGCATCACGGTGGGCCCCACAGTTCTTGGATGGATTATACCGTCCGGGCAGGGTAGGACGCGCGTCCGGTTACACCTAATCCTCCCAAAATAATTGCACGCAGCACGAAGAACACGGCAGGAGGTCAGTACTTTGTTGATATAGTAAAGTTCTGTGGGCCCTACCATGATGCATGTGCTATATCCACACTGTCCATCCGTTTTTCCAGATCAGTGTCGGGTATTATACAAAAAATGAGGCAGATCCAAGGCTCAAATGGGCCATACCACTGAAAGCAGTGAGGACAGTGATGGCCGCCAATGAAACCTTCTTACTTTATTAAGTACTAAGGTGTTAATTCATCTGTGGGTTGTGCATCTACGGTCGTGATTAGCCCGTTAGATGGGGAGGTCCACACATTATGTAAATGATCTGATATGGCTCTCATTGAATCATCGTAGCCATCCTTTTAAGGGCCTGTAAAACTGATGGTTTAGTCATACCATCCATTTTGCATGCCCGTAATTGCACGGATTGGATCGGATCATCCACAGCATGGATATAAAATATATAAATCTCGATGGGTCCCACAGTCACGGATCCATCGAGCTCGGTGGGCCTCGAACTTCTTGTAATCTAGTCCAAATGCTCAGTTAATTGATACTCTGGATTTAAAAATAAAAAATAAAATATGTAGGCCCACGAACTGCTTTGTGTGGCCCACCATGTTATAAATTTGAAATCTACTCCGTCCATCGGGTGAGATCCTCTATGGGGAACGGTGCCAAAAAAGAGCCAGATGCACAACTCAGGTGGCCCAGGCACATGGAACAATGGGATGAGACGCCAATAATAGGTTTGAGTGTGGGGCCGCAATGGTTTGTTTTTTATCCATCAAGTCCTTTCATCAGGTGTGAATGGCCAGGATTAAGGGATTATGTAAAAATTTTCCTTATCCTGAAAATCAGGCAGGCCAGAAACGCTTGAACTTGGAGGTTTTAGGCGAAATTTGACATTTTTCTCATTTGTGTGGTCCATTTGAGTTTTTATTTAGTTTGATATTTTTATGAACGGTGAAAATGAGGTTTATCATTTGATGGATGGAGTGGATTTCTTATAAAGGATATGGTGGGCCCTGAACAACTTGGGTGTTTTACTATGAGTCGCACCAAATGCATTAAAACACCCGGAAGTTCGCGTGTGGAGCAAGTGACCGTCACGTGCATCACAGGGGTGTTGACTCAACGGCGCCACGCCGGTGGACGCGGATTGCCTACTGACACTGTCACACTGCCAGTAGCGTCGTAGCTGCACGACGGTGCTCTGTGGACCCCACATTATTTGTGCGTTTTATCGACGCCGTCCATCCATTTTGGGTCATTATTTTAGGGAATGAACGAAAAAAACGATGCAGATCCAAATCTCAGGTGGACCACACCACAAAAAAACAGTGGTGATTGAACACACCATTTAAAACTTCCTGGGACCCACTGTAATGTTTATTTGCCATCCAACCTGTTGATTAGGTCACAAAAACCTGGATGAAGGGAAAACACAAATACAAGCTTTGAAGCAAAACTTTTGTGGCCCCAAGTAGTTTTTATTTTTATTTTTATTGTAGGCACTCAACGACGACTATTTCCTATGGTGTGGTCCACCTAAGATTTTAATCTAGCTCATTTTTGGACTCATGTCCTGAAATGATCTATCAAAATTGATGAACAGAGTGGATAAAACACGTACATCATGGTGGAGCCCACAGAGGACGCTACTGGCAGTGTCAGGAGGCAATCGTCAATGGAGAAATGATCAAAACCATTGATGTCATGGGCCCCAGTATGAGTTATCTATACACCAAAAACCTCATCCTTTCAGTTGGTAGCCAACAAAGAAACAATTGAGAAGGAAGACACAACACCCGGTCCCACTCAACCTACAAAACATCCAAATTTCGATGGCTGGGATCATCTAATCTGGGTTTTTGGCTCATGGGTCCCATCATATCAACGTTTTGGATCACCAAACCATGGGGCTACTCGTGAAAATTATAAGGTTGAATGTAATGTACAACGTCTTACACGAGCATTTACAAATACATTATTTTTGAAGTAGCTTTCTCTAAAATGTTCAAATGGTGGTGGTGGGCCATAACCATTTTTCATTTCTGATTTCAGGTCACGGATCATGCAAATACGAGTATCTCCCCTGATTGGACGGTCAGGATACCACAGAGTCGAATGAGCTTTGGAAATCTTCTTCTTCATTTTTTTATTTTTATTTTTGTCTCCAGATTGGATTTTGATTGGCAAAATAGTTAACTCTTCAAATTACAATCCAAAATGTGATTCCTCAAATTCATTACAATTATAGTGTTTTGCTAAACCCAGATGCGTGTGCAAATAAAGCTCATGTACACTCCACACACGTGCCGTGAAGGCACGATAGGTCCGAGATCCAATCCATCCATCAGAACGCAACCACTATACAGATGCCCCAGCCCAAGAATCACGTTGATCCATTGGTTACGTGTGCTAAAGTTTGAAAAACAAATGTACGGCTCTGTAAAACTCGGCTGAGGTTTTCTTACCATCTGACTGTTTGCAATATTGGGGCCCACATGTTGATTGGCCCAGATTTTACATTTGGGGAAAACATGTAGAAGTTCGGACCAACCTGATGGATGGATTAGATCTCGCACCAATATACCATGCCGGCGCATGTGTGGCGTGTACACCAGCTTTATTGCACGCGCGTGCGCGCTTAGAAAAGTTAATAAAGATAAATGAACCAGTTCACGTAGTTGCATTCGGACACTTGAATTGAGCTGCTACTACGTTCATCATAAATTTCATGGCCCACAGCATGAAAATAACAATGATTGCATGATCTGATTTATTCACAGATGGACTTTTTTTTTTTTTTAATAGCCGTCCGTATTCCTAGACATGTATGGAACGGTTGGGATTTTTTTGATGAAAGTGATTCCTTTGAACGAAAAACAATCCATGATGGATACAAACATGTAGATGGCTCAAATTGTTGATGAGTTGGACCTAATGCATACCAACATAGGGTTTCAAATCCCCTCAAAGAGGAGGTTTGAAATTAGATTATCAATTGCATCACTATAATTACTTTAATAGGATAATTTCCGCAGCGGTTAAAAATCATTGGTTAGTCACTTGGATGTAATCTTGTGCTTGTGGTCCATCGGAGACTTAGTTTCATCATTTTTGGGCAAAGTATATATTTCAGCGGGTTTATAATAACCATTGTGTCAACCACTAATTAGAGATATTAAAGTTAATTTAATAATTAAACTCAAACCCCCATAAATTTAGTAAGCATGGCTACTTTTGGATTACAAGGATTCTGAATCCAGGGTGCCAAACACAACAGAAGGATTTCACATCCAAGGGATTCCTAATCCAGTCCCAAACAGGCCCATTTTCTCTCAGCGTGACTCAGTACCTCTCAGTACTCAAGACAACATCCGGTAACAAAGCAAATAACATCCAAAATAATCTTTTGCAACAGAAGCTCAATCAAAAACAAAATCATTTTATGTGATCCCACTTGAAATCCCCACCAAAAACAAATTACAACTTGTCCACACTACACCCCATACAGAGATCTTGCTTACAATAAACCGTCTATAAGGGTCCTTACTCATGCCTCCATGGTAACATACAGGAGTTTCAACACAAGGTCATGAGTTTGAGTACCCATTGTGGTATTAAAAAACCACCGTGGTGCCAGTGCGCGAGTATAAAAAAAGAAAAAAGAAAAAAGAAGAAGAAGTAACCATCTATAGAGTGCTGCCCACTTTAGATGTTTATAAGAGAATAATGATGATAAAGTGGTCGCTTAAATGGTTGATTATTGATTTCAATATAGGCCAAATCAAACTTTTCATCTTCAACATTGCCTAATCGAACTGTTGATTTTCCACATTAGAAGCTACAATCTTCGAGATAGGCCGAATCAAACTTTTCATCTTCAACTTTGCCCAATTGGACTGTTGATATTCCATGTAAGAAGCTATAGTCTTTAAGATACCCCGAATCGAACTTTTCATCTTCAACATAGCCTAATCGGAAATTTGATATTCCACATTAGAAGCTACAGTCTTCAAGATTGGTGGAATCAAACCTTTCATCTTCAACTTGGCCTAATCGGACTGTCGATATTCCATGTAAGAAGCTATAGTCTTCAAAATAGGCTAAATCGAACTTTTCATCTCCAAAATTGCCTAATTCGAACTTTGATATTCCACGTTAGAAGCTACAGTCTTCAATATAGGCCAAATCAAAAGTTTTATCTTCAACATTGCCTAATCGGACAATCGATATTCCATGTTAGAAGCTATAGTCTTCAAGATAGGATGAATCGAACTTTTCATCTTCAACATTGACTAATTGGACTGTCGATATTCCATGCTAGAAGCTACACTCTTCAAGATAAGGCTGAATCAAGCTTTTCATCTTCAACATTGCTTAACTGGACTGTCTGTCGATATTCCACACTGGAAGCTAGAGTCTTCAAGATAGGCCAAATCAAACAACTTTTCATCTTCAACATTACCTAATTGGACCGTTAATATTCCACATTAGAAGCTACAGTCTTCAAGATAGGCTGAATCAAACAACTTTTCATCTTCAACGTTGCCTAATTGGACTGTCGATATTCGTCATCAGTCCATTTGGACCATTCATTTCAAATATTGGTGGAATTAGACTGTTCATCTCCTATATCTGCCTGATGAGACCTGGAAAACATTATCATCCCATTCTCAGCTTTGAATGGTTTTTTTACTAACCAAAGTGTCATAAGTATCCAGCCACATGCATTTTTTGCAGTATGGGCCAAACAGCTCCACTACTGTAAAAAGCGTCTGCAGACGACTCTAATTCTCATTCTAGGGAACACCCAAACAGGCCCTTGACACTTCCATTGTTTAAGAAAATCAAGCTTCTAGACAGTACATATAATCAAGGAGACTAAGACAAATGCCTGTGGGATCAAGCCCGATTGACGCTGAGCAGTGTTGGACCCATACAAGCGATTTTATAACAGGATTTAACACTAACATGAAGACGTTCATGGTTTTCAAGAGCAGTTTTGGGATGTGACTGGGGGAGATCAAAACCAGTCTGACTCACCTCAACTCGTTCCAACTTGTTCTGGCAGTTGTTTTGTTCTACATCAACAGAAAAGTGGTGTATCTCGCACAGGTGCCTCCTGGGATAAATGAACATGCATGAAATCCACTCTATCCATTAGGAACATCACCCCTTTGATGCAGGACATGAAAATTAAATATGATATGCAAGATCTCAGGCTTTAGATCATACTAATTCAGAAACAATCACATACTAATTCCGCATCCCACACAAAAGTTCAATCATTCAAGCAAGGGGAATTTGTGCGGGTCCAGGCTTACACAGACTAGGGTTGGATCAATGTAAATTATGGACCAAACGATACTCAAAGGGAAGTGAAATCATCCACACGTGCACAACAATCAGTCCCTAATCTAAGAGATTCACCAATTTCAATTCAAAGAACCCTAGGGTAAGAAAAGGGGCAAATAAATTAAAGATAATACAATCTAGGCTTAGAGTTATGAAAAACAGGTATGAAAGGGGTAAATAAGAAGGAAACCTGAACCGGACGACAATCCTTGTGTGCGGACTGCGGGTCGAGCCTGACGCACGTGCATAAGAGCCTGACTGCACGTGCGAGGGGGGCCTGAATCTCGAAACTGCTTCCTTGGCTTTGGTCGGGGGGAGGGGGGCCTCCACCGAAGTTTCAGCCTTCCTGTAGGGTCAGAATTTGGAATTCTACTGTAAAGAGGAAAACTGTTGCAATAAACACCTTTTTTGGTTAGGGGGGCGACCCGCGTGTGCGCATGATGTCCCCATCACCTTTGCTTAGCATGATCCCAAAAATCAGGTTGATTCAACACTTAGGTGGGCTACCCCATAATATTATATTCTTTAAAACCTCTAAAAACTCACATGGCATGGCCCACTTGAGTTTTGAAATACCTTTTTTGGGTAATTATTTTATCATGATGAGCATCAAATGAATGGATTGGATTGCAAATAAACACCACAATGGCCCCTACACAAAACAAATGGTGGACATACCATCCCAACTTTTTTCATAGAATGTGGCCTACCTGAGTTCTGGATGGTAATGATTTTTGGGCTGCAAGGTGAGCATGAGGCAGCATACCTGATGGGTGGGGTGGATCTCATGAATCTTCCGTCCACGTGGCTCTCGGTGCACGAGTTACGCTAGCACGGCTCATATCTAAAACCGTGAACGCATCACAGAGAGAATGATGATACTTGAGTTTTATATGATTATTATATCCTTGAGATTGATAACGAAAGCCTATCTATAATAATAAACAAAAGTAATAATTTCTGTGAATTTTTATCCTTGAAAAAAAAGTAATAATTTCTGTAACTGAGTGTCTGAATACCGATACATCACAAGGTGGAAAGAGCTTACTTTCAGTTTCCATCATCTAAAACTCCAGATGCATTTGTTGAAATCCGATGGTGGTTTCCAATGCTGCTATCTGGGTAGTCATTTCCCTAGAAAAGCAGGCATGCCCATCCAGCGATGAAAGCAAAACCACCATACGGTGCAAGAGAAGAGTACTTTCTGTCTTCGAGGTAGGCCACGGTGTAACAACTGCAAAATCCACCATCCATTTCCATGTAAATTCACCTATAAACTATCCATGCTCAAGGAGCAAAGTAGAACAAATGACTGTAACCTTTTCTTCTTTTCTCTCTTTGTTTTTGTTTTTGTTTTTGTTTTTGTTTTTTTTTTTTTTTTGTTTTTTTTTTTTGTTTTGTCTTGGTTTTTTCTTTTTCTTTTTTTTTCTTTTTTTTTTTTTTTTTTTTTTTTGCAGTAGTTTTTTGCGAGCATTGACAAAATCATCGCATAATTTGAAAATGAATAATGACTCCCAGTTCATGGTACAGACAGTAAAATGGTTTTTACATGTATATGGGAATGCTTCACACAACTAGTGGAGGATGAGAAATTTGTGCAACTAGTTGAGTGTGGGCCCCACACTGACATATACTCAGCATCCAACCCATCCAGCCATGAAAATCGGACATCCCAAAAATCAGGTGGGCCACACCACATAGAAAACAATGGGAACCACCCAAAAAACAACAAACCCACTTGGTGGCCCACCTCATGGTTGGCTCGGCTTGATTTTTTTTGGGTGACCCTGTTGTATGGGTTGGATTCCATACAAACACCACATGCGGCTGCTTGCATGATTTTATCATATATAACTAGCTAGCATGCTAGAGGGTTTTCCCTTTTAACTCTTCTTACTACCTTTCACCACACAGAACAGAATTGTAAAAGAGAATCGAGTAGAAACAAATTGAGGGACTCGAGACAGGTATTTTTGGTGAGTTTGTTGGACCCTGCCAAGCTAAGCGTTCTGCATTGTTCATTAGTTTTAAAATTCGGCGACTCAACTCGAAATTCAGCTGAGTCAACTCAACTAGATTTCGTGCTGAAAAGGTCATGTATCGATTAATAGGTCTGATCCCACTATCTTGATTTCAATGCCGATGCATTGTGGGCCCATTATATAGATGTATATATCACCTGCTAACGCATAATCAATTAGTGTTTGAATGAAAATTCTGTCCGCGATCCCACCGATTGAGTATAGAGCACAATAATCATGTTCTGAGCTCATCCCCTTTGATCGTACCGTATTTTCCCTTACCCAGTCTGATTTAATCTTAGGTGGCTGAAAACTCGTACCTTAGTGTCCCTACCTTGAACCCTTATTCTACCTTTTGTTTTTTCTCTATTTATTTATTATTATTGTTTTGCGGAAAGACTAGCAAGCATGATACTGGATTTCATTATGAGAGGATTATGCCATTCCTAAGTAAACTTTCCTACATGAAAAAATAGTTTTTCTAATTTCGTGAAGTTCTCCATCATTTGGAAAAGCTAAACACAACATCAATAGTTGTACCATAGTTATAAAACTGACTTTACTTGAAACACAGCTGAGCAAGGTGTCCCGTATCGGTATCAGTTGGCATAACGGTGACTTCCAAACCGATACGGATATGGGGGTGTAATGGCGATACGGGGGCGTAACGGCCCGTAACGACGTAAATTTATTTTTTTTTGCTAAAAAAATATGAAAAAATATGGATTAAATCCAGAATATTCTAAGTATTCCAAATATGCATTCATTTATAAATTGGAACATGTTTATGGTGGTGTAGCGGTCCACTCTTTGGTGAAAAGCTGTATCGGACTGTCTGATTAATTTTTGAACTAGGTAACCTGAATTTAACTACAAAATTTATATATTTAATTTTCTAAATATCTAATTTATATACTTAACAATTTAATATCTTTCTCCCAATAGTTCTTTAAAAAAATGAAATTAAATTCAGGTAGATGGCGTTGCCAATTTCGGGCTAACTTGGAGGACCAATCTATGCTCCAAATTAGCCTCAAATTCATGCAATTTATTATCATTATTCCACTTATGTATTGGTGGACATTTATTGGATAGTGAATCATGAAAAAAAAAAATCAAAAGGCCCTATTTTAAAAAATAAAAGTATACAAAATAATAATTAAAATTATTCAAATAATTTGATTTTGGCATTGTGAGTTAGCAATTGCAGTTTATAATTTAATTGGTAAATTTTAAATTAATATATGTCTCGTATACAATTTTTTAAGGGCCCAAATTAGGCGAGACTTGGATCGGGAAGTGTAGCACACATGTTAAAGTTTTTTGAGCCCCACCCATGATGAATGTGTTATATCTAAACCATCCATTCATTTGATGAGATCGTCTTAAGGCTTGACACAAAAAATAATACAGATCTAATTATCAAGTGGACCACACCGCAAAAAGTAGCAGGGGATTGAACATCTACCATTGAAAACTTTTTTGGAATCACAGAACTTTTAGATCAATATGAAATTTGTTTTTCCCCTTCATTCAAGTCTTTTTGACCTTATGAAGAGATCGGATGGAAAATAAATGTTACGGTGGGCCTACGAATTGTTTAACAGTGAAAATCATCATATCCGTTGCTATTTTTGGTGTGGTCTAGACGATCTTTGGATACGATTCATTTTTTAGCTAATGCTCTAAAATAATATTTAAAAATAAATGAACGGTGTAGATATAATAAATACATCACTGTGGAGCCCGTATAACTTTGATCTCCTTTGAACCGTTCATACAACTCGGAGCTCGAGGAGTGTCAGCACTCGTCTCAGCGCGTGACACGTACCTACAGCAGCTTACGCCTGTGAAAAAGAAAAAAGAGGAGGAAACCGAAAAGAAAAAAGAGGGAAAGAAGAGAAGAAAAAAGAGGGAAAGAGGGAAAGAACACACACACACACACACACACACACACAGAGGAGGAGGAGGAGGAGGAGGCCGCAACAGGGCAGCAACCGGCCGAGAAGAGGAAGAAGAAGAATAAGAAGAAGAAGAAGAAAGAGAAGAAGAGGAAAAGAAAGGAAAAAGGTAAGGGTTTTTTTTTTTTTTTTTTTTTTTTCAAGGCCCGTAACAGCCGTTACGGGTCAGTAACGGCCGTTACGTTCGTAACGGGACCGTAACGGCCGTTACGTGTACAAAAACGGGACTCGGCCGATACGGCCCCGTATCGCGTAACGGGTACCACCGTTAACGTTACGTATCGGCCATTACGACCGATACGTAACCGTTTTGGGACACCCTGCAGCTGAGTCAACTCAACTCGGTGAGATTTCAAGCCGAGACGTTGTTAAACTCAGTCCTTGGTGTGACTCGATCACGACTTGATGACTCGACCACTTGGCTTGATGTGACTTGCATGGGCTCAAATTGCATCACCCAGTTTGGCATGTAAAATGTAAACAGAAGGAAGAGGGAAATAAGCTTAACCAAAGCACTATGAGCTGCTGATAAATTCCGTGCTTATATTTTTTATCCGCTTTATAACTATCTTAAATATCTGTTTCATGGAATTTCTAATTTATTATTATCATATATCAAGAAGTGGAGTCTAGTCTTTGACTCCACCCTACCTAGCTGAACTTTGAGTCAAGTCGAGTTTTTGGGTTTTCAAACTATGGTTGGTGCATGCATGAGCTCCACGGCTAATAAAGGATGTCCTTTTCATAGGTCACCTAGTCCAACTAGCACTAGTCTTCCAAGTATCCTTCTGGGCTTTGATACTTCCACCCCTGGGCTAAAGTGGTAAGTTTGCAGTCCTTTTGGCACTCTTCGAAGTTGGATCACTGCTCATGTTTTGACTCTCCCTAGGAACAGTACTGTTATCAATCTCGATTTTCAAAGGAGTTGGATTCATGAGGGATCAGATTATTGCAAGACAGTCACAGCAGCACTTCGCGGGATCTGAGGAAGAGATGAAGAACGCGGTAGTCCAAAGTGTCAACAAATTCCAGTGTAGGAGCGGGGAAGCGTCTCTCTCAAAATGTAAACAAGTATAAATAGGTAGGAAGCAGGAATGAGAGCGAGAGTCCGAAGTGGGGATTCGAAGCAGAAGTGACACCTAGTAGAAGGATCCTGCAAATAAGGCGGGAGCACATCATGTGTTTGTAGAGGACTGGCTACTCATGGAAGTTCGGGGGAAGCTGGGAAGTGCTTGGAGATCATGGTCGATTAATCCATCAAGAACCATGCACAAATCAGGGTTTGGCTTGAAGTGAGCTAGGATCATGTTAGAATTCAAAATGAATTTAAAGATGTTGTCTGATTCTGAGATCCTGCAGGAGTTGGAACTGAGGAGGTGGTCAAGAGGCTGCAAGGAGGGGAAGTTCTCTTCAATAGTGTGATCAAATGTATATCTAGATAGGTGGATCACTCAAAGAGGGATCTGGAGGGAAAGTGGCTTAAAAATGCACTTCAGAACTTGTCTAGGTATAGTCGACCAAATTGGCGCCAGATCTCTATGTAAGGATGAACCCAGAATGCCCAATTGAAGATCCATAATCTAAACAGCATTGATCCAATGGAACCTACATCGATTAAAATTAAAGGGGAGTGCATGATAGTTCATTGTCTCTGGGAGCCCGCACTAGAGGCAATTAGAGGTGTACATTCTCAGGGAAGGGAAGACCCACGAATTTATGTGATGATCTGCAGGGCATGCGCTGTACTGGCTGGACCATGTTGTATTTCAGCTGCTGCCCGCTCGCCTCCCCTTCGCCGGACACAGAAGACCAAATGAGATGTCTGATGAAGTGAGGGAGGTAGGAGTGGAAGGCTTGATGCCATGTAGAATTGCAGTCAGGAGGATAGGTGGCTGGTCTAGTAGGTGAGGATTCTATAATCTTGTCCATAGCTTTGAATATCGGCTGCTATTATCGATAATATCAATGATATTTTGAATGGTGCTAAAAAGTAACAAAAGCTATGCCTTTGCAATAAATGCTCCATGAATCCATGGATTTGCATCTTTATTACCAATCAGTGGACTTTGGGATTTGCCAATACCATATTCTCATTACCTTGACCCCAAACAGGCTCTTAAGTTCATGAAGAAGTGGCTATGGAGCTTTTGAAAAAAAAAAAAGCTGACCCTTTGTGGAAGCAAGCGCTTTCATGCAAATGCAGCTTAAGTGCAGGTGGTTGGTTCACATGAGACTCTTCTCTTAAGCAGCTTGTTTGTGGAAAGTGGTCAGCAGCATTTAGGAAGATTTCTTGAATAATATTAAAAAGGAGGAGGACCAGGCATTTGATGTTGGATACCTCGCATGTAGACTTGTTGAAGCAGTCAATGACATTGTTGTGCTTAGAACATATTGTAGCACTATAAAAGGTATTTCTTGTTGAATTTGTCTCTTATGACTATCAAAACTGAAAAACTTGTCTAAAGCTCGAATTGTAGGAAAAATCTACGAACCCAAAATCAACAACCAACCAAAGGTACAAGAGATGAACCCAAGAAGAATCTGCTTTCACTGCTCACCTTGAAGCTCTAATACCATGTACAGAATCCAAGGTTTCACATTCCAGAATGCAATTTCTCATAATGTAGCAACATGAAATTGCTTATATGCCCAAGACTACAACCACCCAAGAATCAAGAAAGAAACAAAGAGAAAACAATTTTTATTTATAATGATTGAATCCTAGATACTTTGCGATACCAAAAAACTGAAAAAGTAAAAAACTCAGTGTCGATTCATTCTCTGCATGAAAATATAGACTTAGCCATGTCATGCATTGAAATTTGAAAATCAAACTTCAAATTCCCTCCTACAACTTAGGGATGGAAACGCGGACAGTTAAAATGTACTGCATAAATACATTTGAGAACAAACACCTCATGTGCATGTGCATAACAAGTGCAAACCCAATAAATAATTCGTTTCTTAAATAAGCTAGTCAATCCGGCCCATGCAAAATTGACAAATACCTAAACTAGCCTTGAATTCCACCTAAACTTTTTCTATGTACTTTTAACATGCCTAAACCATGTTATGCAAAATAGAAAAATACCAAGAATGACCATATGAAACTCAAGCACATATTACATCCTCACTACATGACACTAATGATGAAGCTAACACACAACCCCCCCCCCCCCCAAGAAAAAAGAAAAAGAAAAATGCATGCATACATATATGGGTTTCCAATGATAATGAAAAGGGAAACACCCTCAACAAGGGGGGTGAGTTTGGAACATGACAGCTTGGCCTTGCAATCGATAAGTGGATCCTCAAAGTGTAAAACCCACCCTATAATGAATATAGATTTCGATGTTGGAAGATCATGAAAATACCGCATGAGCTCAGGGGTCAAGATAGATCCTGAGAAGATGTGTCTGGGAATTGGTTTTTTCGCAATCATGTCAACAGAAACATAAGATGCAGTATCTTGAGGTCCTGCCAATTTTATTGAACAAAAATTCCACTCAATTGAAAACACTAACAACCAAATAACCACAGAAAATAGGTGGAAGTTAGCGACTATGAACATGAATGAAAGAGCCAAGTAAGATGGGTGGTCTGCAGACGATAACTGAGGGGACTCTTCAAATGTCATAACATGGTTTCCCAGGAAGGTTATCCGTGGAGGTCTATGAGATTGGTGGACGAGTTAATGGAATTGAAGGGTCTCTTAGTTTCCCTACTCAACCCTAAAGGAAGGAAATGTAGCTGATGGTTTTGCTAGAATGGGGCCCAACCTCCCATCTCTTCGTATAGGAGATTCCCTCTTGCTCTAGTTTCCTTTTCCTCAAGGGCTTGCTTGTTTTTGCAGAAAAAAAAAGAAGTGGAGGAAAATGGTGTTTTTCAGTAAACACCAATTTTAGAAAACAGTGAGAAATGACAAGCTGTTTCCCTTGATCGTTTCTCAACAAGATTTAATTGAATTTTTTTTCTTCTGTATTTCCAAATTTGTTGTTTAGAAAAAGGGATTCTTTCATGAAATTTTTATTTTCTAGTTGAAGACAAAATGTGACGTGTGTTCGCTGAAGATGGATTGTGTCACATGTGTCACATTTATTTCATAACGGTAACGGTGGCCATAACGGCCACCACCATTACCTTTACAATACAGGTTGTAATGGCTGTAATGGCCCCTGTAACGGCCATTATGGTCTCTCTCTTTTTTTTCTTTTTCTTTTTTTTTTTTTGGAAAAAAAAGCGAAGAACCTGTATTGGCCCCGTAATGGACTATTATGGGGCTGTTATGGCCTTTACGGGGGTGTAATGGGTCATTTAGGGGGGGGGGGGGGGGGTGGTATAACAGCCTTTATAGGTCATTTTTTTCCGTAACAACTGTTACGGCCTTTACGATCCCATAACATGTAATGGTTGCCATTGTTACCTTTATGTAACGGCTTTTACGACCCCATAACATGTAATGGTTGTCACTGTTACCTTCATGTAACAGTCTTTACGGCACACCATGGTCACGTTATGACACGTGGCATGTTGACATTTGTGGGACATTGGCATGTGTGGGATGCTTGAAGATGGACAGTGCAACATGTTGCACATGTGGCATGTCGACACATGTGACGCATGTGGAGCGCTTAAAGATGGATGGAGGCACATGTTGTATATTTGCACTTGAAGGGTGCTTGAAGATGAGGGTGACACATATTGCACTTGCACATGTACATTGGGCGCATGGCATGTTGACACACTTAACAATGTGTGGTTGAACATGTCGCACATGTTTCATATTGGCATATGTATGGTGCTTTAAGATGGCTGGTGGCACATGTGGGGCACTTGAATGGATGTTTGCAGCTTGCACATGTGGGGCAATTGGATGGATGTTTGTTGTTTGCACATGTGGGACACTTGAAGGTGGGCATTGGCACATGTTGTGCATGTGAAGTGCTTAAAATTGGATGGTGGCTAGTGGTACATGTGACTCAATAGCATGTGTGGCACATGTAGGGTGTTTAAAGATGAGAGGTGGCACGTTTTGCACATGGCACATTGGGGTGTGTGGCACATCAAAATGAGGGTCACTAGAAGATGAGCAATGACACCTGTTGTACATGTGGCACAGTGGCATATGTGAGGTGGTTTAAGATAGATGGGGGCACATGTTGCACATGTAGGGCACTTGAAGATGGAGCATGTGCGGGACACTTCAAATATGAGAGGTGGTAAATTTGACCACCCTGTGGGTGCACTTTATAGAAGAGGGGTCATTTCCCCTCATTTTCCTCAATTTCTTGAAAATGAACCTTCTCTAGGAAAGAAAATGAAATGGGCTTTTTCCAGGAAATGAGAGGAAAATAGAAACGGAGTGTCCAAGAAATTTACAAAAATAAACAATAGAAACACCATTTTCAACAGAAACGCCATTTTCATGAAAATGTTATTTCCTCAATTTATATTTCCACGAATTCAAAAAGAGGCCCTAATAAAATTTCATCTTTCTACAATATACGTGCATGCATGTTAGCACCACCCTTTAAACCTATGCAGGCATATGCTTATACACATATGAGCTCTGCCAAGCGCACACACGTAGGGAATAAAGCTCATCTACACGCTACATATGTGCCAGCATGGCACATAGGTGTGAGATCCAATCCATCCATTAGGTTGGTCTAACCCACTTGACAAGTGGATGAACCTAATGCTTGGGAAAGGGCATGAATATAATGGTGTCGTTCTGATAGATAGATTGGATCTTGGACCCATCATGTCATGTTGGCACATGTGTGGCATGTGCATGAGCTTTATTCCACAAACGTGTGCACTTAGCAAAGAAAGCTCCATACAAATACACACACACGCACGCACATATATACTTATATTAATTGTAAAAATATTAAAATGCAACTCAAACAAAAGAATGTCGAAGTATGGTGACACTAATCATCACAACTTGAATGTTACTAGGAAAAAAGAAAGGATAATGCACTTACGTCCCCGAAAATGCCAGAATCCCAGTTGTTAATAAACCTCCAAACTGCATCAAAACAAGTGAAAGAAAATCAATAACACATCTTCCTTTCTATACCATAGTTACCGGGCTCAAGGTCCACTTCCCTTTTGATTTGCAGTTCAATATTTGTCGGTGCTTAATGAATCCAATTTGTTGGGATTAGCTCGTCATGAGTTTCTTCGATCATTGCATCCGTTCACCATGTTATTACATTCAATTTGTTCAATTCATGAATCAAATTCTTCTGTTCGCAAAGCCGTGTTAAAGAGGTATTGTACAATACTCAGCCTATTCAATTGTGCCCACATTCTATGGAAGAGGGAACTCTTTCAATGATCCAGATCATCCATGTGGTGGATCCCACTATGGTTTGCTGATGGGCTAAAAAAATCGTAGAGAAAAATACCAGCCATCTGATAGGTGGACATTTCATTGTGCATGGACTGTTGGCTAGATTTTACATCTCAACTGTCCAATTACAAGCTGCTTCTAGATAGTAATTTCCAATGAGATCTTTGCTTAACCCATATGCATGTACAAGGCGTACCATCTACATGCCATCACATGTGCCGGTGTGGCAGAAAGATGTGATATCCAAGCCGTCCATTAGGTTGGTCTAAACATTCTCGCCAAAATCAAGATGGTCCACTCATTGTGTGGATGTTAGGAACAGGCGGACAGGTTAGAAGACTGGCCAAAAGTTTTTTCCACCAGTACATCTGTCTCATGAATTACAGCTCACCTGACAGTGGAGCGACCTGATTCTTGGGCCAAAGCATCCACACAATGAGCCCCCTGATGGACGGATTACATCTATCTACCACTTATTTGCCATGTTGGCATGTGTGTGGTGTGTACGTGAGCTGCCTTATACACATGTATAGGCCTAGCAAAGCTCTCTCGAGTGATTCTTTTCCTTTGGAGCACTAGCCATCTGTGGTGGGGCCCACCAGATGAATGGTTTATCATTAAAAAGTGGGCCCCATACCTCCTGCTTCCTAGGCATTCGTTGTTCCCGACATTTTAAAGAATGGACACTTCCCCACTGCCACACACTCAAATCCACCTACATTTTGTATGATCAAGGTACAAAAAGTGTGCATGAGTTTTAAAAAACCTGTAATTAAAACCAAGTATGGTATATTTCCTCATAAAGTTAAGTGATAAATAAGGGTGCGTTTGGTTGCACCACATATCACGAAATTTTGTGATATTTTGCACCAAAGTAGTCTTTAATCATGAAATATCATCATATTTGATGCAACCAAATGCACCCTAAATAAAAAGTACAACAAGGGGCGGAAATGGGCACTTACAATGTTTGGATGCTTGGTGATTGGAGCTGCAAGCAAGGCGGCCGTGTGGACCAAATGGTAGAGAGATGCAGTATGCCAAACCTTTATTTATTTTTTTTACACGAAAAGAAATGAGAAATTGAAGGAAAAAAAGAAAAAGATCAATTAAGATCGGGAAAATCATAATAAAATGAAATGATTACATCTTTGTAAGCTGGATTTTTGGGCTTAAAGGCATGTGCTCCATAGGTGCCAAGGGCAAGAGCAGCAACTCCTGTTTACATTTGAATGCGTGAGAGAAAATCCGCAGATACCAACAATGAGAAATTCAATCTTTCTTACCATTCCCATTCAATTCTAATGAAAGAAGTGAAATTCTACATTGATTCTTACAAAGATAGTGAAGAGGCGAATGCAACTTTGTGATATTGATATTGAGCGGGTCGCAGACACTTTCATGGCAAAGATGGACAAGAGAAGGCCCGATCGGAGGTGGAAACGATCCAGACCCTCAGAACCTTAAATTAGTCATATCTTGCAAACCGGTATGAGTTTTTCAACATATTATATATGATTTCAATGGTCAAAAGTTCCGTTTTGTTTCGTTTTTACTATAAATAGTAAGATTTAGTTCGAGTATAACTTTTGATCCTTTGAGTTGTAGAAGTTGTGCCCAACACGAAAAGAACTTAGAAACATTAGGAGAATAATGTTGTTGGGCCAAATTGGACACTCACTAGTTTTGGCCGAAAACCACGAAGTCTAGTAGGAATCAAGGTCGTCTATAAATAGTAAGTGTGACTCACCTGCCATGGCATTCATCACAGAAGAAAACCCAGAATAACAAATTCAGCTTTTATTCCTCATAAAAGTGTGACCCACCCAATGAGTGGATTGGCCAGATTTATGGGTCCACGACATGCTCATTGCGGGTCCCATCTAATGAATGGACTGGATCAAGCACACACATGCCATGATTCATTTTTCCAACATCACCTGCTTTAGCATCCGCCGTAGAATAAGACACATAATACAAACTCAGCTTTTCTTCCTCATACAAGTGTGACCCACCTCACGAGTGGATTGGCCGGAGTAAAGACCAGTACATGCTCATAGTGGGCCCCACCAAATGAATGGCCCGGATCAAACACATGCATGCCATGATTCATTTTTTTGAACTCTCCTGCCGTAGCATTCGTCATACAAGAAGATCCACAATAACAAATTCAGGTTTTCTTATCATTTTATTCTATAGCATTGGAAGAAATATTAGGGGAGAGAGAGAGAGAGATGCATCATGAATGATTTGGGTATTGGAACTGAACACCTCTAATACCAAAAGTAGATAATTGGGGTATCTGCATCAATAAAATAGGGTTGAAAAATTAATGCAGGGAAGAAAGGAAAAAGGTAGAAAAAAAAATGAATTTCTTTTCATGGGTTTTCAAAACCCAATAAAAGAAATTTACTTATTTTTCTCTTTTGGCATTAGAATTGCAGTATTCTACAATACCCAGAGCAGAAAAAAAAGGGTGAATAAATACAACAAAACCAGGACTAAAATATCAGTTCCCTCAATTTGGGGAGAGATAGAGAGGCCGGTGTAGGGACCTCTTTCTCTCCTTTTGGGTATGGGAATAGTACACTTTCTAATACAACAAGTAGATAATTGGGTGTCTGCATCTAGTAAAATGGGGTGTAAAAAATCATTTCCAAAAGAGAGAAAATACTAAATTCCTTCTCTTTTGGTATTAGAAGTGTACCATTCCAACACCCAAAGCAGAGATAAGGGAGTGAGTATTATCAAAATGACAGACTAAAAAAAATCAGCCCAGAGAGAGAGAGAGAGCACCAGAGACAGCAGCAACTCGGTGCCACATACGAGGATCCATGCCCCAGGCAAGGGTGAGACAGAGAGAGAGAGAGAGAGAGAGAGAGAGAGAGAGGACTTTGAGAGGGAGAGAGAGAAAGAGAGGGGTTCCTGTCCAGATGCATACGGGGATTTTTCCATATGGCCGCTTGCCTTTTGGGCTATGGACCAAAAACCTCCCACTTTAAACTATTTCTGAGAAACCGCTTATAGATTTCACTGGTAGAGATTAAACTGCCCGCTGTTAATATACTGTACGAATGAATTTGTGTATTTTTGTATCGATGGAACTGCCCTCACCTTACCGCACTTTGCAATCTTCCCTGGCTGCCTTGGATTCATGGGCATGCCATCTTAACCCTCTATGTAAAGCCCACCTTGTTATTTGTGAAAAATCTATATTATTTATCTGTTTTACCAGCTATTTTTAGTGTACGAGACTACGAGCCCAAAAATGCGTGTAAAGTGGGACCTATAATTGCCCCAAGATTCTTCAGCGGTGGACGTTTAATTCCCACTGTTTCCTATCATTGGCCCACCAGAGATTCGTATTGGCCTCATTTTTTGGTCCATGGCATAATATGAGCCGGAAAAACAGATGAACGGTGTGGATTTGTCAAAAACGTCCTATGGCTCAACTAGTGTTTAAACGGTGATCTTTTAATCGTTGCCTTTTATGTTCATGCGACCTGCTTGAGCTCTTTATCCGTATTTCTTTTTTTTCAGATGCCTTAAAATGAGGTTGCAAAACAGATGAACAGAGAAGATTGGTCACAAATATCATTGTGGACCCACATTGGTCAAACAACTACTGAACTTAATCTGCCATGTGGTCCACTTGAGCTTGCTTATCGGCCTCATGTTTGGCCACAAGCCATAAAATCAGCTCACATGCACCGCACCTATCTTCATCTAGAGACACACATTCATGTGGACCCCACCTATCCTCGTGCGCTTTGCAATCTCTGGGTCGGCTCAAACGGAACAAAAAGGGGAGTACTGTCATATTGCAAATGTAAAACGGACGGGATTTCCTGCAAGAGCCTTTGGCGGGAAGTTACTGCACTTGGATGTAATGTGAGCCTACCATGATGTTTCCAAAAAATTCACTCCATTTATTCAGTTTTTCAGATCATCTCAAGGGAAGAAACCAAAAATCAGCTGAATACAAACCTCAAGCAACCATGTGAGAAGGAAAATTGGAGAAAAGAGTTCTCCAACGTTGAAATTTTTCAGGGCTCCATCTTGATGTTTATATGTGAAAACACAAAACTATTAGCTTTATACTCAACTTTTGTGGTCATACAAATGTTTAAACGGTGGTCAATGAATCTCTACTGTTTCCTCGCACATGGCACGCTTGAGTTTTGGATCCAATTGATTTTTGATTTCCTCTCGCTCGAGTTTTGGATTCAAATGATTTTTGGTATAATGTCCTGAATTGATCTGAAAAAAAAGGATGCATGAGGTGCAATTTTTAAAAGCATTGTTGGGAAAAAATGTGTCAAGCTCGGGTCAAGATCTGAGACTCGGATGAGAGTGGATCGGTTTTGCTAACACTGCCTGAAGAATCCGAGACAACACCGACAGACTAGAGGATAGACCGGGAGGCGTAAGCAAGGACGATTAAAGTCGCCCTGTCAGAGTGATAACCTCGCCTGCATAAACCCACTAAAGGCCGAGCGTGTTAAAGCCACTCAGCCGACAGAGTAAGACCCATTCAAGGAGTTGATTCTGTCGGTCACGGACCAAGGAATGACCGATAGAAATCGAGATTATTCCGTCCGTGGAAGGGCCGGGAACCCGTCCTCCTGTGTCGGCCGAGACTCCCCCAGGGTCGGTCACGACCTGGCTGAGACTCCCCCAGAGTCGGTCGAGATCTAGCCGAGACGGAGAGTGGCGGAACGAGAACAGATGCTGATCTACGGAAATCCAGGGATACGGGTAGTGGATCCCGAGATTCTCGAGATCCTGAGCAATCCCAGGAGAAGAATCCTCTGAGGATAAGGGTTGGCAAATTGTATAAATCTCTAAGCTTGAAACAGAAGAAGGTACGCAAGACTAACCGAGACAAGCTCTTGGCTATTGACCAGATAACTGACTTAAGCATCGGAGGTTCCCCGGCTCTAGCCAGGGTTCCCTTGACATTGTTGTCTCTGCAGGTGAAGGAGGGCCCGCCTCGAGGAAGCCATCCCATAAGAACACTGCAACAGTTTGGCGCCGTCTGTGGAAAATGGACAAAAAGTCATTTTCTCCAACTATTCGAATGGCAAGAACAAGAAGGACGGACCCAGATGAAGCTGGAGAGGCCGCTGCTAGCACAGCTCAGGGAGCTCCCCCGGCAGCACCGCCTGCGACTACAAGCCAGCCCAATCAAGGGAACGCACACCTGGATCACGAGGTCCAAGAAATGCGTTCCGAGATGGCTGCTATGAAACACATGCTGGAACAACTGTGCAACCAGCAGATGCAGCGCCAGGAGTCGGCACAAGTTCATCCACCAGCGTCTGTAGCGCAGCCTGCCGCGCCACAGTCGCCCAGACGATCGAGTCAACTGCGAGAACCAAGTCACCCAGCGCCTGCCTGCTCAGCAACAACCATTTTGTCTCCCTCTGATTTGAGGCATAGAATAGATCAGAGGAAGTAAAGTCGGCTACCCGCAGACGCTGAAGAAACGACAGAGAGCGCCGAACCCTAGAAGGTTGATATACAGGACTTCAAGAACGAGGTCCGAGAGAAGATGGCAAAGGAGATGGCAGATATAAAGCACGGTCGGAATTCAGATCTAACCAAACACGAAGAAAAAGCTTCTCCGTTTGTGGACGAGGTAATGCGGGCTCGGTTGCCGGAAAGGTTCCGCTTACCCCAGATAACTCCTTTTTCCGAAAAGACTGATCTGACAGAGCATCTTGAATGCTTCAGGACTTACATGGAATTGCACGATGCCTCGGACGCTGTTATGTGCCGAGCGTTTTCTCTGACCTTAACTGACGTAGCCCGACTTTGGTTTAAGCAATTGAAACCCAGGTCGATAAAGTCGTTCGCCGAACTCAGTGACGCCTTCCTCAGCAATTTCATTGGCGGAAAAAAGAAACTAAAACCTCCCGCGCATCTGAACAACATAGTTCAGATAGAAGGAGAACTACTAAAAGACTACATTAAACGCTTCAATTTCGAGTCCCTGCAAGTTCAAAAGTATTCTGAGGAGACAGCTCTCAACGCTCTCATGCAGGGAGTTAGGGATAAACCTTTTTTGGCGTCACTGGACAAAAATCTGCCCGATACTCTGGGCGAGTTCATGGTTCGGTCGGACAAGTATGCAGATGCAGAAGAGACGCGACTCCTAAGAGAAAAGATTCAGAATACAAAACCGTCGGCAAAAGAGTCGGCCAAAAAGGAAGCTGACTCAGCCGGAGGAAAAAAACGAAAAGACGAAAGGGGGCGAGACGACAGCAAGCCAGGAAAGCTACCAGACAGAAGATTCTCTACATACACCCCCCTAAACAAATCTCCCGAACAAGTGCTAATGAAGATCAAGACCGAAGGCTTCGTCAACTGGCCTCGAAAAATGCGAGGGAATCCGGATCGTCGGAACAAGAATAAATATTGTTACTACCATCGTGACCATGGTCACAACACGAGTGACTGTTATCACTTGAAGGACGAGATCGAGCGGCTGATTAAAGAGGGCCGGCTAAGAGAACATACAGTAGGGACCGGCGTCGCTGCAGGACCGAGTGAAGAGCGGCCCCAAGAAGAGATTCGAACGATCGTCGGGGGTCATCAAGGCGACGGGGACTCAAATAACGCCCAAAGAAACCATACCAGAAGCCTCGATCGCCCCAAGTCCGAAGTTCTCCTGCTATCTCGGCCTCCCAAGGAGAAAAAATGAGAGAAATATTGTATCTCGTTCACTGAAGAAGATGCTCGAGGCATTCATCATCCTCACGATGATGCGCTCGTAGTCACCCTCACAATCTCGAACAGAAAAGTGTTCCGGATACTAGTGGATACAGGGTCATCAGCGGATGTCCTGTTCGCCCAAGCATTCGACAAAATGGGCATAGGTCGGTCGGTACTACGGCCTGTCCGAACTCCGCTCATCGGATTCTCGGGCGAACAGGTACTCCCAAAGGGAATCATCTCGCTGCCGCTCAACGCCGGAACTGCGCCCCATCAAAGGACCGTGATGGTCGACTTCCTGGTCGTGGACCAACCATCAGTGTATAACGCCATACTTGGCCGACTGTCTCTAAGCCTCCTTCAAACCATGGTGTCTACCTACCACCTTTCCATGAAATTTTCGACCGAGTCGGGAGTAGGAATAGTGAAAGGAGATTAGCAAGATTCTCGGAAGTGCTATGCCATCGCGGTAAGGGCCCCGACTGAGGTTTCAACGATTGAATCGCTGGACCCCCGTATCGGATCTCACGAGCGGGGGGAACCAATGGAAGAACTCGTCTCGGTGCCATTAACCGAGACGAACGTTTCAAAAGTAGTCCGAATCGGCTCATCTTTGAGCCCGCCTCTTAAAGAACGGATGATCACCTTGCTTCGACGGTATGCCGATGTCTTCACCTGGAGTCATGAAGACATGCCTGGGATCGATTCCTCGGTCATAACACACCGACTCAACATCGACCCAACCTACAGGCCCATCCGACAGAAGCGTCATCCTCTCGGCCCAGAAAGGTACGCTATCATTGGAGAGGAAGTCGGCAAGCTTCTTAAAGCCAAATTCATCGAAGAGATATATTATCCGGAATGGATAGCCAATGTCGTACTCGTAAAGAAAGCCAATGGGAAGTGGCGAGTCTGTATAGACTATACGGATATAAACAAAGCCTGCCGCAAAAATAGCTTCCCTCTTCCTCGCATTGATCAGCTGGTTGATAATACCGCGGGTCATGAACTGCTAAGCTTTATGGATGCTTATTCGGGCTATAATCAAATTGTAATGCACGAGAATGATAAATCAAAAACCGCCTTTGTCACCGACAAAGGCCTTTACTGTTACCGAGTGATGCCGTTTGGGTTAAAGAATGCCGGAACAACATATCAGCGGTTAGTGAACAAAATGTTCGCTCGGCAAATAGGCCGAACGATAGAAGTTTATATTGACGATATGCTCGTTAAAAGTAAACGGGCAACCGACCATGAGCAGGACTTGGAAGAAATGTTCTTGACTCTGCGTAAATATAAAATGAAGCTGAACCCCAACAAGTGCGCGTTTGGCGTGAGCTCGGAAAAATTCCTCGGTTTCCTCGTTAGTCAGCGAGGAATCGAAGCGAATTCCGAGAAAATCAAAGCCTTACTCGAAATGAAATCTCCTAAAACAATCAAAGATGTTCAAAGGTTGACAGGAAGAGTGGCCGCGCTTAATCGTTTCCTTTCCCGAGCCACAGACAAGTGTCTCCCGTTCTTCAAGCAATTGAAGGGACGACAGACGATGGAGTGGACGGACGAATGTGAGAAAGCATTTCAAGATCTGAAGGTTTACCTCGGATCCCCACCGCTGCTATCTAAGCCCGAGTCTGGCGAAGCGTTGTTGTTATATTTGGCCATGTCTGAGGCCGCGGTAAGCTCGGCTTTAATACGAGAGAGTCAAGGGAAGCAGCTGCCGGTCTACTACGTCAGCAAAGCCTTGCTACTAGCAGAAACGAGGTATCCTCAGCTCGAGAAAGTAGCCTTCACTCTTGTGATTTCATCACAACGCCTTCGACCATACTTCCAGGCCCATACCATTGTCGTTATGACCGACTTACCACTCCGCCAGATTTTCCAAAAGCTGAAAGCTTCCGGCCGACTTACAAAGTGGGCAGTCGAATTAAGCGAATTTAACATACATTACAGGCCCAGGGCAGCCTTAAAAGGACAGGCCGTCGCCGACTTCCTTGTCGAAGTGGTTCCTAATCCCGACAATATGCCTGAATCAGAGGGCATTAATGTATCTGAGGCTTCTTCCTCTCTCGGGCCGACACCGTGGAAACTATTTGTCGACGGATCATCCAACTCGAAGGCAATTGGGGCAGGGGTAGTGTTAGAAACTCCCGACCAAACTTGTATGCAATATGCTTTGTGACTCGGCTTTCAAGCGTCCAACAATACAGCAGAATACGAAGCCTTATTGTTAGGCCTCAGACTCGCTGCGAGTCTGGGCGTGACCCATTTGAACGTTTTCAGCGACTCACAATTGGTTGTTAACCAAGTTTCCGGTGTTTATCAAGCTCGGAAAGAGCAGCTTAAGGCGTACATGGAAAAGGCTAAAGAATTGATCAGCGGATTCCAGAAATGTGAGGTAATTCGAATACCCAGAACCGATAACGCCAAAGCCGACCTGTTAGCAAAGTTTGCCTCAACGGATGAGAAAGACATACCTCGGTCGGTTCCGATTGAATATGTCCCTAAACCAAGCATAAATGAGCCGACTGTCTCGGCCCTATTTCCTATTGATTCAGCGACTGCTTGGTTTGACTCACTCGTCCGCTACCTCAACGATGGTGAACTGCCAGAAGACCGCGCCGAGGCACGGCGGTTAAAAGTTCGGGCCTCGCGCTACACCATCTTGAATGAGATTCTGTATAAAAAAGGCTTTCATGCTCCTCTATTAAGGTGCGTCGACTCCCAAGAAGCAAACTATATCTTACGGGAGATACACGAAGGGATATGTGGAAACCATTCAGGAGGACGCTCGCTCGCCAACAAAGTGTTGCGGCAGGGATATTACTGGCCAACCATACAGCATGACTCCAAACGATTCGTCCAGAGATGCGACAAGTATCAGCGGTTAGCAGTAATCCCGAGACAACCCCCCGAGGAGTTGACTCCGATGTCGGGACCATGGCCCTTTGCGCAGTGGGGAATCGACATAATAGGGCCCTTTCCATTGGGGAAGGGTCAGACTAAATTTGTCGTGGTTGCGGTGGACTACTTCACTAAGTGGGCTGAAGCAGAACCATTGGCAAAAATTACCGAGCAAAGGATCACAAGTTTCGTCTGGAAGAATATCATATGTCGGTTAGGGATACCTCGGATAATAGTTACCGACAATGGAAGGCAGTTCGACAACAAACAATTCCGGGAGATGTGCAGTAACCTCGGGATCCGAAACATGTACTCCTTACCTCATTACCCTCAGACAAACGGACAGGTTGAGGCGGTCAACAAAATCATAAAGCAGCATCTCCGGACGAGACTCGACGAAGCAAAGGGAGCGTGGGTCGAAGAACTTCCGAATATATTGTGGGCCTATCGGATCACAGCACGGACTGCCACGGGAGAAACCCCCTTTTCTCTATGTTACGGTGCGGAAGCGGTCGCACCGGTTGAGATCGGTATTGGTTCAGCCCGAGTCAACTTATATAGTGGACGAGAAAATGGTGAACTCCTCTCGTTCGCACTTGATTCGTTGGAAGAAAGGAGAGAAAGTACTCGATTGAGGATGATGGCCCGACAGAGACAGGTGTCTCGATTTTACAATCGCCGAGTTAAAGTCCGACGATTCCGAGCTGGGGATATGGTCCTCCGAAAGACCTTCCCAAATACTAAGAAAATTGGGTCGGGTATACTAGGGCCAAATTGGGAAGGCCCCTACGTCGTCTCAGGCACCATCCGACCGGGAACCTACCTGCTGGAAGACCTAAAGGGGCAGCTGTTGCCTCACCCTTGGAATGCCGAGCATCTCAAGACTTATTATCCGTAAGATAGAATAAAAAGAGCTGTAATTGAAGTCGACTCAATAAAAGTTCTATTTTGTACAAGTACCCAATATCGGGTCAGTAAAAAAAAAAAATCACAAAAAGAAAAGTACATTATCCGACTGTTCCGTTCAGTCGGGATTCAACTCCTATGCGGCACCCGAAGGACCGGCCTCGTCAGCGGCGGCGTCTCCTTCAGTGGCTTCGCCCTCAGCAGCCTCGGCGGTCGGACTGTCGACCTCGAAGGCGGAGAGATCGAGGTCAGGGAAGGCCGCCCTCATCTCCAAGACGCACGCCTTGTAACCACCTTGATAAAGATGGTCCCTCTCCTCTTCAAACTCGGTAGATTTGAGGAAGGCGTCCACGGCTCGATCTCGCTCCTCTTTGGCTCGGCGCGTTTCTTCTTGAGCTTCTTGAACAAGGTCGGTAGCCTCGGCCTTTGCGGGAGCAAGAGTACCCTCGCACTAGCCGTGAACTTGAAGAAGGCGCCGCTCCCTCTCCTCGGCCTCCTGAAGGAGTGAAGTCAGACGAGCATTGTCGGCCTTGACTCCTTCGAGAGCTGCACGGGCGTCCGCGGCCATCTTCCGAGCGATAGAAAGATCGCCGGTCATGATGTCAATCCGGTTCTCGGCGATCTCTCTACGGCCCTCAGCCTCGGCCGCGACCCTCTTCGCGGTCTCCGCCTCGGATGCGAGCTTCTGGGAGGCGGTCAGCTCCGAGCTTGCTTTGATAAGGCAAGGAGCCAGCTGCAATACAGAGACAGTGAGCTGTGCTGTAAAACTTAACCAGGAGCGACACAAGATTAGAGAAAAGTTTACCTCAAAAAGCAACCTGGCCGCATGCCCGAGGGTCTAGGCCGTCGGGGCGTTGTAATAACTGGCGAAGTCTCTCTCGCTCCCGTGGGCAAGCGCCCAAGGAATCATCCCCGTAATGATCTTCGTGAAGGGGGACTCCTGTTGAGTCATCTCCCTTCTCGGGGATTCTTCGCGCGGGGCCTCCCTCGGCCCTGAGACCTCATCAGCAACGGGCCCCGACTCGAGTGTCACCTGAGCCACTGGAGGAATTGGCTCCGCTTCCTCGGCCCTATCATCAGGGTCGGAAAGGACGACCACTTGGGGAGCAGCAGGTGCAGCGACCGTTCCCTTCCCCTTGCCCGTGGTCTTCTGTTGCTTCGAGGGCCGAGACCCGGACAACTGAGCCGATCTCGGGGGGGCCTTCACTTTGGATATTGGCTTCAAGATGGGGCGAGGCTCGGCCATGCTCTAAGGCGCGGGCCTCAGAATGGGGCGAGCTTCGGGGAGGTCTGCAAGGACAAGTAAGAAGAATGAGGGAGCAAACAGGAAACCAAAAGGACAAATATAAGGAGGACGAAATACCTGAGACGAACGAATCTAAGCCTGCAAGGTGAAGGCGCTCAGGTTGCAGAAGCAACTTCCAAGATCGCTCTGCCGCGCTTAGCTTCCTCAGCTCTCTTATCCGAGTCAGAGCCCCGGACTCGAGCTCCCTCTCCTCTTCGAGATATCTGCAAGACATTTCGGAGTCGGGATCAGCAGAAGACGATATAAAAATGAAGAGTAAGAAAAGGAAAGATCAGTGGGCCAAGGCGCCGAGTCACCTGCTCTACGGAACGTGCAGGATACTTGAGGCTCGTACGGCCACGTGTCGACCGACTCCCATCGACCACACGCCCAGAACCACCTTTCCTTCCAGAACTTGTTTGAAGTAGGTGGGTCGGTTATTAGAGATCCCCCCTTGCCTCTCCACGCGCTCAGAAAGTAGAGGCCAAGGAAGTTAGGGTTTGGTCGGACTTGGTACAGATAGAGGAACTCGTCGACCGTAAGGGAAGGTTGTTCTAACTCGGACCAAAGCATGGCACACCCGAACAAATTTCTCCACGCATTTGGAACAATTTAGCCGGGGGCTATTTTGACTCGGGAGAGAAAGTCACGGGTAATGGGTTGGAGTGGCAAGCACAAGCCACACTGCATCGCGACTTAGAAAATTGCTACCATCCCTGCAGGGGGATGGTCGGGCAAATCACCCGGACGAGGGAGATGAAGGACGACCGAGTCAGGGACATGGTATCCAGCCCTGATCCGGTTTAAATCAGATTCATTTAGAATGGAGGCGACGAGACCGCTGGGCTCGTCTCATTCCCCTTTCGAAGACGACCCAGAAGCTTCCGCAGTTCGGTTCACGGGGTATGGAACGGTCGTTCCTTCGCCCGTGATTAAGTCATTCTCTCCATCCTCGTCCTCCATCTGATCTATCCAAGGGTTAGGCCTCCCTGGGCGAGTCACCAGAGACGTCCCACCGCTGGATGAACCGGTCTGAGCAGGACGCTCAGCCGATGGGTTGCCGGATTCTCTGACAAGCCGGAATGCGGCGTCAGCTCCGACGGCGAACTCCGTCAACAGGGAAGGTGGTTCTGTAACATCCCAAAGGTGTTGGGACACACCCTCATCTACGGACGTTTCCTCCCGAAGGCTTTGAGAGCCGTGTGCGGCCATTAAAGCTGATAAAAGAAGGAGGAAAGGACTCACCAAAGAAATCGACGACGACTGTAAGGAAAGATTGACGGGGAAAGAGGCGACAGCGGAGGAGAAGAAGAAGAAAAATCGAAAACGCACTCGGGATTAGACACAGGCTGGAGGAAGAAGGGCGAAAACAAAGTTCGCACCGTCCTCCCGCCCGGGCCTTTTATAGCCGCGCCACGTGGCAGGGCCATTATGGCAAAAGCAAATCGACGTTCGCCTCAGCTCCCCCGTTCGACGCGTGGCAACTGCTGACTGACTGCGGTGAAATCGTGGTCACGCGTCCGCTCTCTATAAGCGGACGGAACGAATTGACGGCTGGCCGCGAGTGCGACTTTGGGAGGCGCAACGTCGCTCGCTAAAGACGACTCAAAGAGCATTAAATGCCTCATCATTGTCTCGGATGCTAATGCGAATCGACCGAGAAAATCTCACTCCTTGTTGCCAAAGACGATACAAGGAGTAAGGGGGGCTCACTGTTGGGGAAAAATGTGTCAAGCTCGGGTCAAGCTCTGAGACTTGGATGAGAGTGGGTCGGTTTTGCTAACACTGCCTGAAGAATCCGAGACAACACCGACAGACTAGAGGATAGGCCGGGAGGCGTAAACAAGGACGATTAAAGTCGCTCTGTCAGAGTGATAACCTCGCCTGCATAAACCCACTAAAGGCCGAGCGTGTTAAAGCCACTCAGCCGACAGAGTAAGACTCATTCAAGGAGTTGATTCTGTCGGTCACGGACCAAGGAATGACCGATAGAAATCGAGATTATTCCGTCCGTGGAAGGGCCGGGAACCCGTCCTCCTGTGTCGGCCGAGACTCCCCTAGGATCGGTCACGACCTGGCTGAGACTCCCCCAGAGTCGGTCGAGATCTAGCCGAGACGGAGAGTGGCGGAACGAGGACAGATGCTGATCTACGGAAATCCAGGAATACGGGTAGCGGATCCCGAGATTCTCGGGATCCTGAGCAATCCCAGGAGAAGAATCCTCTGAGGATAAGGGTTGACAAATTGTATAAATCTCTAAGCTTGGAACAGAAGAAGGTACGCAAGACTAACCGAGACAAGCTCTTGGCTATTGACCAGATAACTGACTTAAGCATCGGAGGTTCCCCGGCTCTAGCCAGGGTTCCCTTGACATTGTTGTCTGTGCAGGTGAGGGAGGGCCCACCTCGAGGAAGCCATCCCATAAGAACACTGCAATAAGCATCATAGTGAGCCCCACGTGTCATCACAATGCGGAAACTTTCTGCCAAAGGTTTTCACATCAAACCACAAAACGTTTTTGAAATAGGTGGGTGGGTTTAAGGAAATAATTTCAAAGCAATGAGTTTTTGTCTATAACTAAAGAGGCAGGTTGCCATATAGAAAAATCCCAATTGTAGATAAGGAGCTCGAGTCTCCCTGCCCATTGGGCGCAGCTGGTTATTAATTTGGGTAGCAGATTGTGTACTGAGTAACTCAGTATGCTAAGTGGATTGACTAAACTTTGTGGGCCACTGTATTTATGTATTTTATCAACTCCTTTTGTCCATTTTACAAAATAACTTTAGGATTTAAGCCCAAAAATGAAGCATATTCAAATCTCAAGTCGACCACACCACAGGATATAGTGTGAATTGAAAGTCTACCTAAGAAAAAATCTCGGGGCTACAGAGTCTTGGATCAAGCTAATATTCATATTTTCCTTTAGTTCATTTTTTGTGATGTCCTGAACAGGTTGAATGACAAATAAACATCACTATGGGCTATAGAAAGGTTTCAATAATTGAAATCATTATTCGCACAGTTTGCTGTGTATAGCCCACTTGAGCTTTGGATATGTCTCAATAATTCGAGTTAGAAAAATGAATTGGCTATAGAAAGACCACATACATTCACAGTGGGCATATCTAGAGCCCAATATTGGAACTTTGAAATTTTCCCAAATTTGATAGTGGAAGAGTTATAGTTTTTAAGCGAACATCATTTAAAATTTTAATTAAGATAAGATTTGCATGTAAAAAGATTTGGAGTATAACCCACTGCCTGCCTAACAAATAATTTCTAACAGATTGTGTTTGTATGACATCCAACCCTTTCAACAAGTTGGCCCCATCACAAGATCATCTAGTATGCAAATATCTCCAATCCATGCATTAGGTGGGCCACAAATAAAAAAGAACATTTAATATTGATGAATAACAAAATACGAGTGTGGTGAACTCATAGAGCAAATGTGGTTAATTTTCATGCAAGATAACCCAATGATTTAAACTTTCATATTAGTTAGAGTCGAGTTTGATTGTAAGACCCGTAACTCTGTGAGATCGATCATATGCTCCATTTCTAGTGTCGATATGTTCCAGATGGACCAGATTGACGAGCTTCGATCATAGTTCTATTTTAGTATTGCAACGACCCGAGACTTGTACCTTAGCGACTGCGCAGGTGTTGCGATTTCAACGCCGCACAACACACCCCATTTTGAAGCCCAGATTAGAAGTTATATTTTTTAGCGTAATTTGAGGTGAGCCACCCAACGCACATGTGGCATAGGCCCCACTTGCACAAAATCTCGAGGTAGTCCAATCAATCCATCAACCCATCAATCAATTCATCACTCACATACTTCTCTCCTCATTAGTCAAACAAGCCCATGCCTCCCATCACTCACCCATACCCTTGCCCATGATAAGTCATTATCTTCTCTCTTTCTCTCTTCCCATCCTACCCCTTTATCTTTTCGAATTCCCCTCTTTATCCAAAAACTTCCGAACTCCTCTCATTTATACAACTTTTATAGCAAGTGAGAGTGAGAAGAAAAGAGAGAAAAGTTAGAGAGAAGAGATTAGAGAAAGTTGGAGAGCAATTAGAGAGGAAAGAGAAGAAAGAGATTAGAGGAAAAAGAGAGAGTTCTTAGAGAAAGAGTGTTTAAGAGAGAGCTTATGAGAATTTTGAGGGTTAGAGGAGTTTAGAGGAGGTAGGTCCATCCGACCTCTTCGATATATGATCTAACCCAATGTAGCCTTTCAACGTCATTGTGAGTATAAGAGAGGACAAACTTTTCATTTTTTTGTTCCTTTCTTTCTTTTATTTCCATGGGCTTACAAGGGTGGGACCCACCTTATTTATATGATAATTGTGCATGGAGAGCTCCATAGTGGCTGTGGCTAGGGCCCACTCTTAGTCATCCAATGGCCGATCTCTTCCCTCCCTTCCTTCTTTTCTTCCCTTCCCTTTCTTTCCTTTAATGTTGTGGACCATTGTGAGGCCCACAAGCGGGCTACACTGTCAAAGCGTGGACAACCTTGTGTGCTCCGCTATAACATTTATTTACCATTTAACATGTTGATTTGATCACTTAAATTGAGATGAAGAAAAAATGAAAAGATCAAATTAATCCAAGACTCTTCGGCCCACCATGAGGTGGTAAAAATGATGGATGTGCTAAAAGGTCCAAAGTGGACCCGCCAGTGCTCTAAAATAAAAATTAAAAAAAATCTAGAATGCAAAGCGTCCTTGGACACAACAGTTGCTACCAACGCCCACACTACAAGAAATAAATTATTTTCGTAGGTAAAAGTGACTTTACCAACGAAACAAATTTTCGTAGGTAAAGGGTGTTTTCAATTTTTTCGTATTTTGGTAAAAGCCATATTTACCTACGAAAATGTTTGTAGGCAAAGGGTGTTTTGAATACTTTTACCGACGAAATAAAATTTCATAGGTGAAAGTCATCTTTACCTACGAAAATTTTCGTAGGTAGAAAATGGAAATGGTTACTTGTGGCTAAGAAATTTTATTTTGTAGGTAAAAGCCATATTTACCTACCAAAATTTTTGTAGGTAAAGGGTGTTTTGAATTCTCTTGCCGACAAAAGTAAATTTCGTAAGTAAAACTAATATTTACGTACGAAACGTTGCGTAGGTAAAGGGTGTTTTCAATTTTTCAAAGTTCAAAAAATCGGAATGGTTACTTTTGCCTATAAAATATGATTTCGTAGGTAAAAGCTATATTTACATACGAATACTTTCATAGGTAAAGGGTGTTTTAAATACTTTTACCCACGAAAGCAAATTGCGTAGGTGAAAGTCATCTTTACCTTTACCTACGAAAAGCTTCGTAGGTAAAGGGTGTTTTCAATTTTTCCAATCAAGCCATCTTTACCTACGAAACGTTTTGTAGGTAAAGGATATTTTGAATACTTTTATCAACGAAAGTAAATTTTGTAGGTGAAAGTCATATTTACCTACGAAACTTTGCATAGGTAAAGGGTGTTTTCAATTTTTCATACTCTAAAAAATCGAAGAGTTTACTTTTATAGTTGAATACTTTTATCGACGAAATTAAATTTCATAAGTAAAAGTCATCTTTTGCTACGAAACTTTTCATAGATAAAGGGTGTTTTCAATTTTTCGAACTACAAAAAATCAAAAAGTTGAAGGTAAAAACCATATTTACCTACAACAATTTTCGTAGGTAAAGGGCGTTTTGAATACTTTTACGGACGAAATTAAATTTCGTAGGCAAAAGTCATCTTTACCTACGAACATTTTCGTAGGTAAAGGGTATTTTCAATATTTCAAAATACGAAAATTCGAAAAGTTTACTTTTACCTACGAAATATAATTTTGTAGGTAAAAGCTATATTTACCTACTAAAATGTTTGTAGGTAGGTCTTTTGTATTTTCAAAAAGTTTACTTTTATCAACGAAATCAAATTTAGTAGGTAAAGGGTGTTTTCAATTTTTCAAAATACAAAAAATCGAAATGGTTACTTATACTAAAAGCCATATTTACCTATGAAAATTTTCGTAGGTAAAGAGTGTTTTGAATTTTTCAAAAAAACAAAGTTGTGTGGGCCCCACTATGATGTATGTGTTGTATCCACACTGTCCATCCAGTTTGAGATATTATTTTAGGGCATGAGCCAAATAATGAGGCGAATAAAAAGATGTAGTGGACCCCACCACAAAAAACAGCGGGGAGAGTGATTCCCACCGTTGAAACTATCCTAATGCCCATCGTAATGTTTATTTGAAATCTCCACAGTGGGGAGAGTAGTGTGGGCCCAGGGATTAAAAATCAAGTCAATCTGTGATGCTTGTCAAACATCTACCCCATCAGTCAAATGCACCATTCCATGGTGGGCCCAGGGATTAAAAATCAAGTCAATCTATGACTTGTGTGGGCCACACAACATACAGAAGTTTAGAGGGGTTACCCTCCATTAAAACATTCATAATTATTTGGTAATATATAAGTATTGTAAGTTTGAGGTAATTCGTGCAAGAAGTGCACTTTTGTAGATGTCTTATGATTATATATATATTTTTTCCTTTTTCTTTTTTCCTTTGCGATGTAGAATCGCTACTACTAAACGAAGAAGCTACAAAGGAAATGGAGTCCATGTCAAGTGCATGCTCGGATCAGTTGAAAATAATGCAAGAAAATCTCACAGAGAGAGCATAACAAAGATGAGAAACTAGGCCGACCGATGCCTTAAGTACTTGGTATATGCCTTGAAGAAACTCCTCTTAACAAATATAGAAAATCCATATGATTGTAGTTTTTCAGAGTACAGAAAATCCACATGATTGTAGTTTCTCACAAAGGGTGATAAGAAATGCACTAGTTAGTCACTTGGATGAGTATGACTTGGTATATGTACTAGTTAGTCACTTACAATGGAGTTCATGTTTTCTTTTATCCTTATATTGTGTATGGGAAATGATTTTGCCCCGTAATTCTAACCATTTATTTTGGTGGGTCTCATTGTGGAATAGCTACAGAAGCTACTCTAATTAAACAATCCTGACCATATCAGAGTTGATTTCCTTCTTATTTTTATATATGTGTTGGTGATTTTTGTTTTTAAATATCCATTTTCAGCCCATGATATGGATAATTAGGATCATCCAATTGGTGTTTGTTTTTGGGTAACGGTGCATTTGGTTGCATCATGAAATTTCTTCATTAATCAGTATAATTTTGTGTAAACACCCACTAAACTAATTCAGTAGCAGTCCACTCAATAAGCGGTCAGGGTCATGTCTTGGCCCAAGGACTGGTGGCACTGCTAGGGTCATTTAATTTTAACAAGTGCGGGGAACGCTTGCGATTCTATATCATAGGTGAAAATTGAATTTCCTGACTCCCGTATCTTCGGAAAGTTCCCTGGATGCTGTACCACGTAAATCAAATACATAATCCCACTTTGAGAAAAGAAAAAAGAAAAAAGAAAAAAAAACAAGGGGATTCTATGTTTTAGTTTTTTTTAAATCAAATACACTATCCTCTCTTCAATTGAGAGTTTGACTGCCAAAATTGTAATGAATTGTTCTGCAGGGTGTAATCATGGCCATTGGAGCTTCCCAACCAATTGTAGTTGCTGCCAAGGATGGCCAAATTAGTATGAAAAGTCTGATGTGCATGTGAGAAACATTCTGCCTATTTAGTAAAATAGAGTGAATGGACCAGACATGTAAAATGGGTCAAATATTCTAGTCAAAATTGTGACCCAACTTATTGACTTCGTGAGAACCTAAGAATTGATGTTAGTAAGTTTTGTGGGCCCCATCATGATGTGTGTTGAACATCAACACCATAGATTTGATGTGTCCCCTTTAAGTTATGAGATATCTCAAAAATCATCGGTAAACGAAACTCAAGTGGGCCATACCATTTAAAACTAAGTGAAGACATCCTAAAAAATATAAAAGCACTTGGTGGGGCCTACATGAATTTTGGATGCAGTTGAAACTTGGTCTGACCCCTCATCCAAGTGGGACACACATAATGAATGTGTTGGATATGTGAATCACATTTAGGTAGGCCCAATATATGATTATAAATGTTTTAAGGAAACCCCTCTCCACTACATTTAGGTGAGTTACTCGTTACCCTTAGCATACTGAGTAAACTCTGTGGGGTCCACCATTATTTATTTATTTTATCCACTCCGTTTATCCATGTTATGAGATAATTTGAGGTCTAATGAACAAAAAGGAAGCATATCCAAAGCTCAAGTGGACCACACCACAGGAAATAGTGTGATTGAACCTCTACCATTGAAAAATTCTTAGAGACCATAGAAGTTTTGCATCAAGCTGATGTTTGCGTTTTCTCTTCATTCATATCTTTTTCAAACAAGAACTCCAAAAATGGAATAATGCCACATAAACAGTGAGAATAATGATTTCCACCGTTGAAATCTTCCTATGGCTTATAGTGATTTTTATTTGTCATCCAACCTGTTCAATAGATCATAAATACATGGATGAAGGGAAAACTAAAATATTAACTTGATCTAAAACTTCAGTAGCCTCTCAAAATTTTTCAATGGTAGACGTTCAGTTTATACTATTTCCTATGATGCGGTCCAATTCAGATTTTTATATGCTTCATTTTTGAGCTTATGTAATAAAATTATATGTTAAAATAGATGGATGAAGTGGATAAAATGAATAAATCATGATGGGCCCCACAAGATTTACTCAGTACTCTTGGGAATAAATTGGCTACTCCCCGACACTAGCCAATGGCTGGTGGTCGGTGCTATGTGGCCCCCACCATGATGTATATGTTTCATCCATGCCGTGCATATATTTTTACACAATGAGACCAAAACTGAGATATATCCAAATCTCAAGTGGACCACATTACAGGAAACAGTGTTGAATGAGCGTTGACCATTAAAAACATTTTGATAGCCATAAAAGTTTTGGATCAAGCTGATTTTTTCTTCTTTCCCTTCATCTGGTCCTGTATGACCAAATCAACGGATTGGATGTCAAATAAACAGTACAGTGGGCCTTAGGAGGATTTTAATGGTGGATATCCAATCACTATTGTTCTCATGTGGTGTGGACCACCTAAGATTTATATCCCTCTAATTTTTGACTTAAAGCTCTAAAATGATCTTTCAAAAAGGACGAACGGAATGGATGAAACACATACATCATGGTAGGGCCCACGGAGCACCCTAATAAAACTGCCCAAAATTTGGGCGCGCGCTCAAAACAGAGCCGCGCCCAGCACTCTGCCATTTTTCTCTCTCTCTCTCACCCCTGCCCTCTGCCCTCTCTCGCCGCGCTCAATCCCTCTGCCCTCTCTCGCCGCCCTCCCTCTGCCTCTCTCTCTCTCTCTCTCTCTCTCTCTCTCTCTCTCACCGTCCCTGTCCCAGACACCCCTAGCCCGGAGGCTATGCGTCGCCCTCCTTCCGACGTCTGACCTCTCTCTCTCTCAGATCTGCTGCGCCATCGGATTTCTCTTCTTCGGAGGTCGATTTTCTCTTTGATTTTTAACGGTAAGTCTACGATCTTTGATAGTTTCTATTTTCTCCGTTGGATGTTGATATCTATGTTTCAAGTTTGAGTTTTCTGGATATTTTCTTCTTGAATCCGTCTATCTTCTTGAAATATTTTGGACAGGTGACAAACAATTCGATCCATTTGATCGCTTCTCTGCCAAAGCTGGAGGCTTTATCGATGGTTGGATGCTCGTTCTTCGACGATGATGGGTTGGATTATCTTGACAATGGGAGCCCTTCTCTCCAGGTGATGATTTGGTGCTGTGATTTTTACCAAACTGTTATTGAACTGAATCATTGGAAATGCTAACTAAGCGACCATGCACGAGATCCCAGCCGTTCATCTGGTGGGCCCCACTGTGAACATGGCCTGGTCCAAAGGTCAGGGTGGGCCACTCATTTTTTAGAGTATAGACCTTTGGTTATATGTTTCATCCTTACCTTTCATATTTTGTGAAGGCCTGGGGTAGACTTGATGGGTGGGGCTGGCCTGATTTTGTTCTTGGAGGACCCCACCTTGATGAATGGACCAGGTCTTGCTCATGAACTGTCTCTTTTAATCTTGGTGAGAAATGCATTGTTGGGTGAGAAAGAATGGCATTTTGAATGTTTGGAGGAAAGGGTGTTTGTAAAATCAATCTGAGGAATTGGGACGTTTTGATTTTTTGATTGCTAGAAATAGCAACTAGAATTCATGGGTTTGTTGAGAAAATCATAGCTACACCTTCGATTTAATCAGTATCCGGAGAATTACATGGCTTTCTGAAATGACGGTCTAATCCCATCTCATTACTATTTATGGCATGCATAGCTTCGTGTTTTCTTTTGCTTTGTGGAAAGGAGGGAAACCTGTTACTAAAATTAAAAAAAAAAAGTGGCTTGTGAAGCATCTAACAAGGCAATGCCCATGAGGAAAACATGAAAAAGGATGCTTTTCTCATGCATAAACTGCACATTCTTTAGAGTTATTATAGTCATTAGAGTTATGAATCCGTCTCTCTTCTTGAAATATTTGAGTTTTGAGTCTATGAATCAGTTAACAAATTAGATTAGGATCTGCTGCAATCACATGATGCAATCCAGTTCACATGAGTGCATGAATCAGTTTACAAATGGGTGCAAGAAAGAAAAGTAACCATTGATTTGGAAAAAGTTGGAGTTAAATAGTTGTGATATGGAGTTGAGTCGGGGGACGATTTTGATGCTGATGTTCTGCTGAAATAGGGGCTGAGTGAATATAAATGGCTTTGGATAGTGATGCGGGGGTTGTTTGGATATAGCAGGATTATACAGTAACTAATTGCTGAAATCAGAAAAAGTGTATGTCACTTCAATGCAGATTTCCAGTTGCAGGAAGTCACAAAGGAATCTTTTCCGGTCACAAAAAAGAGAATAAACTTGACTCAATCAAATAAAGGCATAATTGTTGATCTTTTGTCTCATACATATGAGTTTATATACCTGTCTATGCAACCAAATAAAGAAATCCTATCCACCTAGAACTCTTTGAAACAAAAGAAAACTATCTAATAAAAGGTCAAGGCAACATAAAATTTTAATACTACTCATAGTTTGATTATCTAAATTGTTGATGCAATGGGCGTAGGTGTTGATGGCCCATGCACCAAAATCTCCAAATTGGAAGATTCTATTCAGTTGAGTGTGAGTCGTTGTTGCATTTTCTTTTTTTAAATATCAACTATTTATTGGGACACATATTGTAGGGTTAGCATTTTTACATCTAGGAGATATTTTGTTCATGGGCCATTCATACAAGTGGGGCCCATTTTATCAGTGGCTTGACCCTTGTTTACCAAAAGAAAATAGAAAAAAAGAAACTATAAACTGCAAGTTTTTTAAGTTCAAGTTCCCTGTTTGTAACTTGTTTGTTGATGTGAGGCCTATGGTTGGTCTATCCAAGCCATTGATCTAATGGCCCCATCATGGATGGAACATTTCTCCAAAATCTCCCAAATTGGAAGATGCTAGCCATCGAATCTTTGTTCTTTCCTCCGTTGAATATGGTTTATTCTCGCTTTTTTCTTTTCTTTTCTTTTAACCATGTATTTGCAAGCCAACAAGGGGAAGGCTAGAGTTGGCCAATTGAAAAGATATTTTGGAAGTGATCAATTAATGAACAAAAAACAAAAAAAAAAAACAATATAATGTAATTTTCAAGAGAAACCTATTCATATGTATCTACAACTTATTCACATAGCTATAAAACTTATTCACTTCTTGTAGATGAACATTCCAGCCAACGGTTTGTAGATTATCTTCTTGCTTTTAATTCATTTGTTTGAACCCATGATTAGGTGATCCAGACCATTGATTACGAGGTTTTTTCTTTGTTTGAATTTGGTTTTGGATTGTTATGAAAGGAAAGGAGGAAACAGATATGGTTGTTCTTTTCTGGGAAAAATGAAATGGTTAGGATCCTCAGATGCTAATTTTAGTTCAGTGGCCATCAAATGGACAATCTGAAACGAGAAATGTTCAACAGTCCTGGTTCACCAGGAAAAATCAAACAATTAGGATCATCGGATAACTTTGATTTTTGGGCCAAGTCCATCCACCATGGAGCCCATATTGGATGGTCTAGATTGACGGGCATGTATTATACATTTACAGTGATGTGAACATGTGTATCATTGACGATGCTGTATGTGTATATGGTATATACTTCGCTGAACACACTGAATTCGAGGCAGATATGTCTGCTAAGCTTGCTAATGTGAGTTTATTCTACTAATTCTTTCAAAATACCAAGGTTAGTGGCAGTTCAATTACTTTTTTCATGTTTGGTCTTTCAGGTTGAGAAAAAATTTAAAGATTGTTCAGTCTAAAGTTGCATAAAGAAAGAGTTAGGGAACTTGAAAGGAAATTGACATCTTTGCAGGAGGTTTGACTTGTTTCTATTTGGACTCATTAAATTTGCATGCTATTCCATTTCTTGTCCTATTAACATGCTCCATGGATCCATAATTGCCCTAATGAACGAGTTATGCTCCACAAAAGATGCTGCTGCTGCTAATGAAGAGCGCTACTCTGCTGAAAAATCAACTGGAAGTTCCATGTGAAGTATTTATTTTTAGATCAAGTAGAATTCATTTTTTGTTCCAGTTATTTGAAGTTATGGATACAAATCTGTTTTGTAATTATTTGATGATTTTTTTGGTAGTTACGGTTGCATGATCAGTGTGATTATCAGGATGCACTCCATCCACAGTGGGCCCATGTTATGTATGGTCTAGATTGATGTAAATGTGTGCCAAATGTTCTTGGATGAGTTGCAACAACCAAGTAAATTGTGGCAGACACAAATTGTAGTTTAGCCATTTGCTTTTCTTCCGAATTTGAATTCGTAGATTGCACATTCTTCAGGATTTGAATTGCCATTGTCTCTCTTTCAGGTGTTTATCCATCTATTGAAATGGGCATTGCCTCTTTTTCGAGTGTTTTCTATATGGGTGTTTCTGGTTTTTCAAAATGCCCATGGCCATTGTAATGGGTATTTTGGAAAACCAAAAAATGGAAAAAGAAAAATCCTGTTGTATTCTTAACTGAGAGCCATTTAAAGAAAAAATAAATAAATCAAAGTTACTTGTGTACCATTATAAGTACTACTCAAAGTTTATAAGCATAACATTGTGGATGTTACTGTTATAAGTTATAACAGCCATTACAAATATTTACTTTGCTATCTAGTTTTCTTTCAGTGCCACTTGCGATGTCAGATGGCCAATCTGGTGCAGGAATTAGCACAGAAACAGCTGAATGGGCAATGCAAGGTATGTTACTTTGAAACTCTTGAGTTGTTTTTTCTGACCAATGTAGAAGTTAAAATACAATTGCATATTCAGATTTCTTTTTTCTTCATTCTGGTTCAAATAGAGACCTGAAAAGAGTGACAACATCTATAAAATAATCTTATGAAATGGAAGGATTTGAATATTTGCTTTATCAGGAATCCAAACAACATGAGTGGAATGGCAGAACAAGATTCGTGTATCTGACCCCCAATTAATTGCATAAATCTTAGATGGTTTAGGATGTTTCTGCAAGTCTTGTGCATTCTAATTCTCTACATATTATCCAGAAGCTTATTTGAAGTCTTTTGATTTTGTATTGCACATCCAGACACATTTGAGTCAAGTCGACAATGATTACAAAGAGAAACTTGAGAAGGAAGCATCTACCAGAAAAGATTTTGAAAGTGTCTGGTATTTTCTTGAATTGTTCATGTAAATAAATATTTAATGGTGCATTTGGAAGCATGCTTAAACTATGTTCCTGGACATTTTGGGGTCATCACCTTTGGATAAGTATGGCATTTGGAAAGCTTAGAAAGAGTAATGCAAGGTATGTTACCAGTACCCAAACACAGATAACCGTTTACTAATAGAATGAAGCAGTTTACCTTAGAAACTCAAATAGTTTATACGTGGGATTCAAGAAACATCCAAACAACTCCAAAGCTTTTCATTCTGCCACTAATGTTTAGCAACCTGGATTTTCAATCTACGAAATCTAGAAACTATATATCTTGGCAAATTGGATTTGGAGGTGTGGATAAGGCATGCACTGCTCTCCATAAGTAACCATTTTGAAAAATACAGCTGTATTAAAGAAGATTTCAAATCCTCGCAAGCTAAGCTTTTAGAGAAGATTTGAGAAGTTGACGCAGGGAAGGACGTGAGGTCGAGCACCGTCTTCCTCAAGATGATAAATATTTTGAATCCATGGAACTTCTCTGGACTCCTCACAGAGACTTCTCGAATCCACGAGGAAAGAAAGTAGAAAATAAGAATAATTTCTAATAAATTCGAAATTGATTAATGAATCCCTAAAATCGAGTTCACAACCCTTTAAATAAGGGAACCAAGCAATAAGAAAGAAATCAGACTCAAACTACAACTAAAACTCCTAGAATTCGCAACTTACTATAAATAGTAAACTTACTATTTATAGACGGTCATGATGTCTACTAGTACGCAAGGTTTTCGGCCAAAAATAGTAAGTGTCCTATTTGGCTTCACCAAACCGTTCTCCTAATTATCCTAAGCACTTTTCATGTTGGACACAACTCCTAAAGCCCAACGGATGAAAAGTTATACTCAAACTAAAACTTACTATTTATAGTAAAAACAAAATTAAAACGAGGAAACGACCATCGATCAGGGGGTTTCTCGCAAATCCGGGCTGCGCAACCCGGCGTAGCGGGGTTGGTTGGCTAAAGTAGCTCGTTCTACCCCAAAATCATATATTTTTCGTCGGATAACTCATTCCGGATTGTGAGATATGCCCGATCTAAGGTTCGATGGTCCGGATCACTTCTGTCGCCGACCGTGCCTTTTCTGATCCATCTTGGCCATGAAATTGTCCGCGACCCGCTCTACATCAGTCCCCTCCACTTGAAAAGAACTCGTCCTCGAGTTCTCCTCCTGCGCTGGTTCATGATACTCGGTCAGGTCCGCAACATTGAAAGTCCGTGAGATCGCCATGTCATCTGGTAGATCAACAACATAAGCATTGTCATTGATCTTTCGGATGATCGGTACCGGCCCAATCTTCTTATTCTTCAGCTTGTTGTACGTTCCGGTCAGAAATCTTTCTTTTCGCAAATGGACCATTACCTGGTCGCCCACCTCGAACACCTTTTGTCGACGATGCTTGTCCGCTTGTTCCTTGTACTTTTCGTTCGAGGCATGTAGCTTAGTCTGCACCTCCGCATGAATACCCATGATCCTATCTGTCATATGTTTTGCTGCAATACTCATGCCTGGGAGCTTGGGCAGAGGGACCAAGTCTAGTGTGTGGCGAGGTACTCGTCCGTAAATAACCTGGAACGGGGATTTCCCTATCGAGCGGTTCACCATGTTGTTGAATGCAAACTCCGCTTGAGACAAGGCCAAATCCCACTGCTTCGGTTTCTCTCCTAAAATATATCGAAGGAGGCTTACCAAAGTGTGATTCACAACCTCAGTTTGACCGTCAGTTTGTGGGTGGTAGGCGCTACTGAACTGAAGTCGTGTATCGAATCGAGTCCACAAAGTTCGCCAAAAGTGGCTTATGAACTTCGTGTCATGGTCAGAAGTAATAGTCTTGGGAATCCCGTGTAGCCGCACAATTTCTCTGAAGAATAGATTCGCCACGTGTGTTGCATCGAGAGTTTTCTTGCATGGAATAAAGTGAGCCATCTTGGAGAAACGATCTACTACCACGAACACTGAATTCATGCCATGTTGTGTTCGTGGGAGACCAAGCACGAAGTCCATAGATAAATCCTCCCAAGGGCCATCAGGCACGGACAACGGGGTATAAAGGCCCGTATTATGAGATTGTCCTTTGGAGGTTTCACAAATGTAACAACGTTGGACTGCCCTTCCCACATCACGTACCAACTGCGGCCAGTAATATCGTTCTTCCACAAGAGCTCGCATCTTGTCTCGCCCAAGGTGTCCACTGAGGCCACCTCCATGTAGCTCTTGGATTATCTGCTCCCTTAGAGAACTGTTTGGGATGTACAATCGATTTTCCTTGAAAAGGAACCCGTCTTGCATATGTAAGTCGTTGGAGTGACCTTCTTGGCATCTAACCCATGCGTCTCTGAAGTCGTCGTCATCGGCATATATGTCTTTGAGGCACTCGAACCCGACGACTTCGTTGCTCATAGTTACTAACAAATTTGCACGGCGACTCAACGCATCGGGTACCTTGTTCTGTTGTCCTGACTTATGTTTTAGCACGAACGTGAATTCCTGTAAAAATAAGATCCATCTAGCATGCATACGGTTAATGTTAGCTTGACTATTAATAAATTTGAGAGCTTGATGGTCCGTGTAAAGTATGAATTCCCTTTGAATCAAATAATGTCGCCAATGTCGCAGTGCCTGGACCACCGCGTATAACTCGATCTCGTATGTAGACCACTTCTTGCGTGCATCGCTAAGTTTCTCACTGTAGAAGGCTACCGGCCTACTTTCTTGAGACAAAACTCTCCAAATTCCGACATATGAGGCATCACATTCGACTTCAAACAGTTTGTCGAAGTTGGGAAGTACAAGAACCGGGGTCGTAGATAATCTGCGCTTGATTTCGGCAAAGCTCTTGTTGGCTTCGTCAGTCCACTGAAACTGCCCTTTCTTCATGCAATCTGTGATTGGTGACACAATAGTACTGAAATTTCTCACGAATCGACGATAGAATGTCGCCAGTCCATGAAAACTTCGCACTTCGTGAATATTTGTGGGAACTGGCCATTCTCTGATTGCCTTCACCTTTTCCTTATCCACTCGAATGCCCGTGGACGTTACGACAAAACTCAGAAACAATAGGCTATTAGTCATGAAGTTGCACTTTTTTAAATTGAGATACAATTTATTTTCAGTAAGCACTTGAAGGACCTTCTTGAGGTGTTCCATATGGGTAGTTTCATCTTGACTGTATATCAAAATATCATCGAAATAAACCACAACGAATCGTCAAATGAAAGATTTCAGAACTTGGTTCATCAATCTCATGAATGTGCTAGGCATATTTGAAAGATCGAAGGGCATGACCATCCATTCATACAATCCTTCCTTGGTCTTAAAGGCCGTTTTCCACTCATCACCTGGTCGTATTCGAATCTGATGATAGCCACTCCTTAGATCCAATTTAGAAAATATTTTGGCACCCTCTAATATGTCCAGCATATCGTCCAACCGGGGTATAGGAAACCTGTACTTTATGGTGATTTTGTTGATGGCTCGGCTGTCGACACACATGCGCCAACTCCCATCTTTCTTTGGAGTTAACAGAGCTGGTACATCACATGGACTCATGCTTTCTCGAATAAGACCCCTACGGATCAACTCTTCCACTTGCCCTTGAAGAATCTCGGACTCATTCAGACTCATTCGATAATGAGGCCGATTGGGTAGACTGGACCCGGGGATAAAGTCGATATAGTGTTGGATATCCCGCATGGGAGGCAACCCATCGGGAAGGTCATCGGGCCAGATTTCTTTGAATTCATGTAGCAAGGGCTTTAGTTTTTCAGGGATGACGGTAGGCTCGAGTTCTTCCCCTTTTACAATTAATGTATAAGCCTGTTCTGTTTCTTTAGATTTTTCCACGAAGTCCCGTATGGTTAAGAGAAAACGACCCTCCACTTTAGAAGTTTCAAGTGGTCCCTCTGGATCCATAGGGGCCAATATGGTCTTCCGGCCATCCTTGACGAAGATATATATGTTATCTCGCCCTTTATGAGTGGCATCACGGTTAGATTGCCAGGGTTGACCGAGTAGTATGTGACATGCTTCCATGTCAACCACATCGCATACTATTTCATCCTTATAATGTTTACCAATTGAAAAGGATATGGTGCACCGTTCAGTTACCTTTGTTTCATTGACCTTCTTGATCTAACCGATTGTATATGGAGAGGGATGACGCTCTGTTTTCAATTGCAATTTCTCCACCATGACCTTGGAGACGATATTTTCGCTGCTGCCACTATCAATAATCATGTCATAAACCTTTCGATTCACCGTACACTTAGTGCGGAAGATGTTATGCCTTTGTGGATGCACTTCTTTTCTTGGCGCATATAATAACCGCCTCACGACGAGTGACTCATCGCGATTTTGCTGAACCCAACTTGATTCATCTACCTCGTCCTCGGTGGTATGCTCCTGCTCTTCATCATCTGGATCTTCATCGGCGTTATCAGTACTACCATCATTGAGGGTGAGGTTCGCCACCTTTCGCTGGGGACAAGTATTTGATAGGTGGTCCGGTTAGCCACAACGATAGCAGTTGTCAGGCCGGGGTCGAGCGTAAGGGTTCGGGATTATACTTGGACCAGCAGCAGTCGATACGCCCCTTTGGGGTTTGGCTTGTCCGCTTCCCTGATCTCGGCTCTCAGACGTAGGAGGTTGAGTGCGTGCTCCTACGGGTTTCTTCCCCTTAGACTGTTGAGCTCCCTGGGGTGGATCCGCCGTAGTGATCTTTGCGGTAGAATAGGGCCGTGTGGTAGAACGTTCAAGTTGTGCTTCTGCCCGAGTAGCCAACTTGATCGCATCATTCATCGTCCAGACGGGCTGCATCTGGACTCGATCCTGGATCGTCATACGCAGTCCACCGTTGAATCGGGCGACTTGCTGCGATTCAGTCTCGACTAAATCGTTACGCGCCGCCAGACGGTAAAATTTTTCCGCGTATTCTCTCACCGACCGACTACCCTGTCGACAATTTTGGTATTGTTGAAATAATACCTGATCGTAATCGCTATGGAGGAATCGGGCACGTAATAGCTGCTTCATCCGCTGCTATGTGCGGATTGGTGCTTTCATCTATCTAGTTCGTGCGAGTTGCAGTTGTTCCCACCAAGCTGAAGCTTCTCCTTTCAACTTGTAGGCCACAAGCTTGACCTTCTTTGCTTCAGGGATATTCATATAGTCGAAAAATCGCTCAACTTCAGAAAGCCAATCGAGAAAATCCTCAATGTGTAGTTGACCATTGAAGTTAAGAATATCAACCCGCATCTTAAATTCTCGATCTGTCCGATCTACTCGATTGCCGTCTTGTCTAGGGTGTTGAAAGATTATGTCATCGATTTCCTCCTCACTGGATCCCCCTTCCTCAGGAATGACCCGTGGATGCATTGCTGGTACTATCCTGCGATCAGGGCGATTGCGAGTTTCAACAATCGGCGGTGGAAGATTACCACCAGGAACACGGAGTTGCCCTAGGGTTTCCGCCAAGAGATTCGCTATGCGGTCCATAGAAGCCTGCAGCCCTTGCATGGCTTGTCGATTCTTTTGTATGGTTGCTTCGAAAACTGCCGCTGTTAAAGGTAAATTCCCTGGGGCACCGTCCATGGGATTGTTGCCCGACCCGTCGTTAGAAGCTATCGATCCGAGGAGAAATCTCGCTCTGATACCAAACTGACGTAGGGAAGGACGTGAGGTCGAGTACCGTCTTCCTCAAGATGATAAATATTCCGAATCCACGGAACTTCTCTGGACTCCTCACAGAGACTTCTCGAATCTACGAGGAAAGAAAGTAGAAAATAAGAATAATTTCTAATAAATTCGAAATTGATTAATGAATCCCTAAAATCGAGTTCACAACCCTTTAAATAAGGGAACCAAGCAATAAGAAAGAAATCAGACTCAAACTACAACTAAAACTCCTAGAATTCGCAACTTACTATAAATAGTAAACTTACTATTTATAGACGGTCATGATGTCTACTAGTGCGCAAGGTTTTCGGCCAAAAATAGTAAGTGTCCTATTTGGCTTCACTAAACCGTTCTCCTAATTATCCTAAGCACTTTTCATGTTGGACACAACTCCTAAAGCCCAACGGATGAAAAGTTATACTCAAACTAAAACTTACTATTTATAGTAAAAACAAAATTAAAACGAGGAAACGACTGTCGATCAGGGGGCTTCTCGCAAATCCGGGCTGCGCAACCCAGCGTAGCGGGGTTGGTTGGCTAAAGTAGCTCGTTCTACCCCAAAATCATATATTTTACGTCGGATAACTCATTCCGGATTGTGAGATATGCCCGATCTAAGGTCCGATGGTCCGGATCACTTCTGTCGCCGACCGTGCCTTTTCTGATCCATCTTGGCCGTGAAATTGTCCGCGACCCGCTCTACATCAGAAGTGGGCAAACACAATATCTTGGCCTGCATCTGGATTTCAATTCCAAATGCCGCAAAATCCAAGCTGCCAAATGACCCCCAAATTTATACTAGGGCAATCAAAGCGACCTCCATAAGATAGACAATTAGAGATTTCATTTCTTTCAACAAGTCAACATATGGCCTAATCACCATGACAGAAAACTGAGACTCAAAATCTAGAGGCCAGGGGTAGATTGGTGTTCAATAGGCAATTTCAACTAAGATATAGACAGAGTTTTCAAACTGATGTTTTCGAATTTCACAGGAAATTTTTTTTTCCAGCAATATTAAAAGAAATGGCCATAATAAAGTGCAATAAAAATTGTTGAAAAGTTGGAAAAAATTGATAGAACCAACCAAAAGAAAATCAAGCATGATTTTAGGATAAAAAATGCACTCAATGGAAATTTTGGTTTACTTTATGGTAATCATTCATTTTTCTTTTCTGAAAATTCCTCCAATGGACGGGTTAGGCTGTGAAAGAAGCAGCAAACCTAATTCCTGTCATACAGGAGGTCCTAGTCATTGATAGTGTGCTGTTGGATAAACTGACTTTTGAAAATGAACAACTGAAGGTGGGATTGCCATCTCAAGGAGTTTTGTGATGAATAACATAACATTTCAAATTAAAGGATTCTTTGACACTCCGCGCCATCGGTTTTTTTTTTTTTGAACATTTTCATTGGAGTTTTTTTTTTTTTTCCTGTTGTTAATCATGATTATTGTCTCCCTTTCTTACAGATTTATTCTTTAATTTTCTTGCTTTCTTTTCCACAGGTTTGGGACATGTCAAAGATTGGTCAACAAGCTGACACTAGTAGGTTCTCACCTTTGAGCCTTCCATATATACATATTAATCAGTGTCATTATATTGATGGTTTTTGAAATACTTGGAACCACTCCACTTTGAAAGTACATGTGGCCCGCCTTATTAGTGGAGTGGCCTGATTTTTTGTACAAGGTCATCACTGTGCATCCCACATTATGCATGCTCTGATGTCCCACACCTGCCGGGTTGGCATGTTTTCTGCATTTATGGGGCTAGCAAGCCTCTTTACATTTATGTCTGTCTGTCTGTATGTATGCATTAATCTTGCCAAGATGGTTCTGCTAAGGAGGTTGTGTAATGTGCGTTAAATGGTGTTGGTTTCAGTTAATGTGCAGGGAGAAAATGAATCTGTTCCTAGCGAGCAATTGCTAGGTTTAGAGGATGGGAAAAGATCTTATAAATTGTTTCAGGGTCATGCTGGGCCTGTTTATTCAACTACATTTAGTCCTCTTGGGGACTTTATTCTTTCTTCTTCAGACACAACAAGTATGTTTCTTCTCCTGTCATCTTACTTTCTTTTCATCATCGGGTCCCTAATATAATGCTTGCCTGTTGCAGTTGAATGTAAATCTTGTGTGCTACAAGGGTCACAATTACCCAGTTTGGGATGTTCAGGTAAACATTCTGACATTCTGTAATGAGCTTTTCTAAATGCAATTGATATGTGATGCCCTTTGATAGTAACGAGTATTGTCTTGACATTCAAGGATGTTAGACTTGTTTAATGCCTTCATCCATGATCTGCATTTCATTTATATATATATATATATATATATAAAATATTACTTTCAGATCCTGTGGGCCTATTCATTTGTGAATTCAAATTTATTGAGCCATAGACATTGTTGGCAAAGTAATGCCGGAAAAAAAATTACTTACTGTCACGACAAAGGGTGGGTTTTTTTGAGCTATAGTTGATTGTAGTGATCAATAGTGCACATTATCAATGTCTAGTTTGTGTGATTTGGATGCATTGATTTGATACAGGAACAGCAGCAGTCTCCCAGGAGATCCAAAACGTGGAACCCAACGTGAAACCACAGGTGAGATTGGGTTTTACTGCTTCAAATTATGCTTGTATTAATCACTTGTTGTGCTCTTTTCCATTTGTTTTTATTCCTGAACTTCATCTTGCAGTTTTTGGAATGGGTTGATGAAAAACTGTCCTTACTCTGAAGGCAAGGGCTATACCATCTGCGATGTATGTGAAGGTAAAGCGACAATCTAGACATAACTATAAACCATACAAAACTGTAGATCCACATCTCTCTCATTATACATGATATATGCATATGAGATGCTGATATTACAGCATTTTTCCTTTGTGGTTCCTCCAAAAGTGTTCTCTCTTCGGCACTTGCCAATATAGTTCTTTGGGTTGGGCTGCAGCCCTTGTAATTTTTCTGCTTGCCAACATTTGTTGCCTTAATAGTTTTTGACTTTTTAAGGATAGGATCAAAGGATTGATTATTTTCCATGCATTAATTAGTTGAATGCTACTTTTTGACTTTTTGTTTTTCTTGTGTGCAGGATTTTAATCAATTGTGCCTGAATTTAGGCCTACAAGCACTTCAGCCATTTGACACCACTTGTGCTAGATTAGACCATATAAATGATTTGTTTTTATTTATTTATTTAAGACCATTTTTAATTTGTTGTAATAAATATTATATATATTTTTATTGTGAAGTAATATAAATTTTGTTTAATATTCAGTTTTAATTGTGTTGTATCATTTTTATGTTTCAAATATTTAAAAAATGTAGGTTTCAATTGAATTATATATATTTTAAAAAAATTTATTGGCCACAACTTTTACCTAAAAGACTTTTCGTAGGTAAAAGTCTTATTAACGTTTTTATAGCTACGAACATATTTGTAGGTAAAAGTTTTGTAAATATTTTGTAAACGTAAAATTTTTTAGCTACGAAAATATTCGTAGGCTAAGATTTCAAAAGTTTTGTAACAATTGTAACAATTTTTAGCTATAAACAAATGCGTAGGTAAAAGTTTTGTCATAATTTTTAGCTACGAAAATATTTGTAGGTAAACGTTTTAGCTCAAGTTTTAAGCTAAGAATTTTTCGTCAGCAATTTCGTTGCCATATCGTTGGGCCACACCACTCAAAAACAGTGGGGACAAGTCTTAGTTGGGCCACACCACTCAAAAACAGTGGGGACAATGATACCCACCGTCTCCCCTTTCCTGTGGCCCACCATGTTGTTTGTTTGCCATGTGGCGGTCACACGTGACCTGTACCCTGGCCAGGTGCGGCCAGGATGAAGGGAAAACATAATTATCAACTTGATCAAAATCTTTGGGGGGCCCACACAAGTGGTCCCGCTGTAGGCAGCGTGCCTGCGCAGGCCGTCAAGAGGGGCCCACTTCGTGGGGCTGCCCCGTTATATCTCTTTTATCCATGCCATTTATCTGTTCCTCCGGCTCATTATAGTGTTGGGACCCATAGACGAGGCAGATCCATATCTCAGGTGGGCCACCCCTCAGGAAACCAATGGGACAATGACGTCCACCGTTGAGATCTTCCCAGGGGCCACAGTAATGTTTGTATTTTATCCTAGGTGCCCATCTGGGGCAGGACCACCATGATATATCTATTTTATTCACACCACCCATGCGTTTTTTTCTATATAACAATTTAGGTCACGAGCCTGCAAATGAAGCCGATCAAACCCTCGAGCGGGCTGCACCAGAGGAAATAGTGGGAATTGAGTGCGTTCCGTTGAAGGACTCCCATAAGCCCATTAGAATTTTATACCACGTGGCTGATCAATTGTCCTACTATGGCCCCCACCATGGTGTATTGTATTTATTTAATCCATCCTAAGTAGGTTCACCTTGATGTATATAATGTATCCTCACCCATCATCCGTTTTACATTATTGGTGGCCAAAGTGTGTGGTAGATACTAGTATCAAGTGGGCCATGCCACCTAAACCTTTACATTATTAGTGGGGCCCACCAAACGGGAGGGCCCCAATCTATATTTTGGGCCATTCAAAGGTGAACATCACATAATATGTTTGATAACTGATGCGGTAAAGGACGTGAGGTCGAGCATCGTCTTCCTTAAGAGAATAATTATTCTAAATCCACAGAACTTCTCTTGACTCCTCATGGAGACTTCTCAAATCCACGAGGAAAGAAAGCAAAAAATAAAAAGAATTTCTAATAAATTCAAAATTGATTAATGAATGAATAAAAACGAGTCCATAACCCTTTAAATAAGGGTACCAGGAAAGAAATCAGAAGTAAACTACAACTAAAACTCCTAGAATCCATGACTTACTATAAATAGTAAACTTACTATTTATAGATGGTTGTGATGTCTACTAGTACGCAAGGTTTTCGACCAAAAATAGTGTCTTATTTGGCTTCATGAAACCGTTCTCCTAATTATCCTAAGCACTTTTCATGTTGGACACAACTCCTAAAGCTAAATGGATGAAGAGCTATAATCAAACTAAAACTTACTACTTAGAGTAAAAACGAAAATAAAATAAGGAAACGACAGTCAATCAAGGGGTTTTTTCACAAATTCGGGTTGCATAACCTGGCGTAGCTAGGTTGGTTGGCTAAAGTAGCCCATTCTACCCCAAAATCATATATTTTACGTTAGATAACTCATTTTGGATTGCGATATACGCCCGATTTAAGGTCTGATGGTCCGAATCACTTGTTGTGTTTTTTAGAATAAAAATAAATTTCAAAAATAAAGTTATTTTTAGAAAGTAAATAAATATATTAATTATTTAAAACTTTTCATAAATAGTATGAATAGCCTGTCGGTAAGAGAGGAGGGGTTTTTGCTTATGCAACCAGGGTTCAAATCTCCTCGAAGACGGTGCGAAGCACCGTCCGCGCACGCGCGCGCGTGGCGTGGGCTATAGGGCTGCTTGGGCGCTTTTTGGCGCTTTATTAGGCGCACTTAGCACTTCGCACGTTCGCATCGTCGCAAGGAGCTAAAAGAACTTAGTCTTTTTGGCACATGGTTCAAATTTTTTGGGTCATGGAATTGAACCCTGATGATTTATTATCTTTTGTTGATTAAGAGTAATTATGACATGATTGTACATGTGGCACCTATGCCATGTGTCGCTTATGTGGATACAGTTTTTCCTGTTGGATAACTGCTTCTGTCTGAATGGGTACAGAAATAACTGTCATAGGACAAAAGGTCATGTCCTTTCATGGAAGGCAATTATTTGCTGTGAATGGGTGTGGATTTCTTGAAGAGTCTCTTTAGCACCTCTTCAGGAAGAAATCCATAACCCTTCAATTGATATAAATCCTGGATGCTATAATCCAGATGAAGTAATTCTTATCCTTAAGATTATATCATCTTCTGAGCAATTACTCTCGATCTAATCTCTTACTGAATTTTTTCTGAACGTCTTACGGCATATCAGTGTTTAAACTAGAGATCTGTTCAACACTTAAATGTGCAAATTTTCGTGTTGAAAATCGGATTGAGAGTTCATTGTATCCTGAAGACAATTTGCAGATTTCCTTCATTTGCACTTGCTGAAAATTTCAGAAAAGGGGCAGCAAATCTGTCTTGAGAAATTGACTATTCAAGTCAAGCCTTGAACCCGATAAATCCGATCGTTTCGTTATCATTTTTTTCTATCCTCCGTTGTGTACAAAGAATTACAAACTCTAACATTCAAGACAGATTTGTTATCTTTTCACAATGGAGGCAATTCATTCAATTCAAGTTATGAACCAAGACTTTGTACGACTGGATCGTTTCGACGGTCAGTTCTTCTCAAGATGGCAACAGAAAATGTTTTTCTTTCTGACTACTCTCAAGTTATCGTACATTTTAGATGATGATCTGTCTTCTCTACCCGAGCCAAAGGAAGACGACTCAGTTCAAGTGAAGGAAGAACGAAAGAAAAGGAAGGAGGATGATTTTTTATGCAAAGGTCATATCCTAAACGCTCTCTCTAATTCAATCTATAATTCATACCGTAAAATATCCTCTGCTAAAGAACTGTGGACAAAATTGGATCAAAAATATAAAACTGAAGAAATCAGTACTCAGAAATTTCTGATCGACAATTACGTCCACTTCAAGTTTAAAAATGATCAGCCAATTCTCTCCCAAGTAGCCGAACTACAGAACTTGGTTGATGAATTGAAGATTGGTGGGATAGATCTGCCTGAAGAATTCCTGGTCGGTGTAGTAATTGCAAAATTACCCTCATCATGGTTTGATTATAAAAAGAAACTGAAACATGATGAAAGGAAGTACACTCTTGAAGGACTTCAAAGACATCTTCGTATAGAAGAAGAGTCCAGAAACCGAGACAAGAAAGAAAATGCTTCGAAAAATCATTCCAAAGCAAATATAGTAGAAGATGACAAGCCAAAATCTCAAAACTCTAAATCTATTCCCCCAAAGAAAGATACAGAGTTTAAGAAAAAGGGAAAGAAAAAGGGCAAGTGTCACTTCTGCAATAAGCCTGGACACTACATAAAGGAATGTCGACACAGGAAGAAACAACTGAAAGCTCAGACTAACATGACAGAAGACCAACTTATTGCGATGGTTACTGAAGCTAACACAGTAATATCCGATGGTGGATGGTGGCTAGATACTGGTGCAACCATTCATATATCGAAGGACCGAAACATCTTCAAGACCTATGAAGGTATAACAACTGGACAAGAAGTGAAGATGGGTAATAATGTTCGTGCGAACGTTGTTGGAAAAGGAACAGTAGAGCTTCAGTTTACATCAGGCAAAAGACTGACACTAACAAATGTATTGCATGTACCTGACATGTCTAAAAATCTAGTGTCAGGCGATCTTCTCAATAAGAGAGGATTCAAAATAGTGATTGAGTCTGATAAGTTGGTTATCACCAAGAATGGTATGTTTGTAGGCAAAGGATATTCATGTAATGGTATGATTAAACTGAATATTAATAATAATAATGATGTTTCCGTTTATATAGTGGATTCTGTATCTTTATGACATGCTAGACTAGGTCATGTTAATTATCGTTCAATGAAAAGAATGATGATCCTAGGCCTTATACCAAATCATGAATTTCAACAAGAAGGGAAATGTGATGTGTGTGCCCATTCTAAAATAATCAGAAAACCATTTGGGACTGGCATGAGAAAATCACAACCCTTGGAGTTGATTCATTCTGATATCTGTGATTTAAATAATACCTTAACTCGTGGAGGAAAAAGGTATTTTATCACATTTATCGATGACTTCACTAGATTTTTCTATGTATACTTGATAAAATCTAAAGATGAAGCCTTTGAAAAGTTTAAACTTTATAAGGCCGAAGTGGAAAATCAGTTGAATGTAAAAATTAAAGCCCTCAGAAGTGATAGAGGGGGTGAGTACTCTTCTAATGAATTCAACGACTTCTGTGAATCAAATGGTATAATCCATGAATTTACGGCACCTTACACACATCAGCAAAATGGCCTAGCGGAACGCAAAAATAGGACATTAGTTGAGATATCTCCCCATATGAATTATGGATATCTCCCCATATGAATTATGGATATCTCCCCATATGAATAGGACATTAATCAACTGTATGATATTAAATTCTGGATTACCTTTGAATTTGTGGGGGGAAGCATTGTTAACAGCAAACCGTATTCTAAATGCTATCCCACACAAAAAATTGGATATCTCCCCATATGAATTATGGAAAAAGAAGAAACCATATCTTCATTACTTCAAAGTGTGGGGAAGTATAGCAGAAGTCAGGATTAATGATTCCAAGATAGTAAAGTTAGGCCCTAGAGGAATCAGGTGTGCTTTTGTGGGTTATGGGAATCATAGTCCCGTATATAGATTCTTGGTTCTAGAACAAACTTCGTTTGCTGACAAAAACATGATTATAGAGTCTAGAGATGCTATATTTTTTGAAAATACAGTATACAAAGACTATATGAATAATCATACAAAAAGGCAGGTTGATGAAAATATTATAGAACCAATGAACGTAGAGCCTAACAACTTTCATGATAAATCTAACACTCATCCAGAAGGAAATGAACCAAGGAGATCGAAAAGGGCAAGAAAAGAAACATCTTTTGGCCCAGATTTCTACATGTTTCTTATAGAAGGGGATAGAAATGAAATAAGAAAGGAGATTACTCTACCACTAAGTATTGAAAGTGATCCATCAACACTTAGTGAAGCTCTCTCATCTCCTGACGTACAATTTTGGAGGGAAGCCATCGACGATGAAATGGATTCCATAGTCTCCAATAACACATGGTGTTTGGTCGATCTTCCACCAGGTTCAAAGCCTATAGGATGTAAGTGGATTTTTAAAAGAAAGTTCAATCCTGATGGAACCATAAATAAGTTTAAAGCTCGATTGGTGGCCAAAGGATTTAGACAAAAGGAAGGTATCGATTTTTTCGATACATATGCTCCTGTTGCTCGAATATCTACCATTAGAACTTTAATTGCTCTTGCAGCAATTCACCACCTAGTAATCCATCAAATGGATGTCAAAACGGCATTCTTAAATGGTGATCTAGATGAGGAAGTTTATATGGAACAACCTGAAGGGTTTATTCAACCCGGGCAAGAGAAGAAAGTGTGTAAACTGGTCAAATCTCTCTATGGGCTCAAGCAAGCTCCTAAACAATGGCATGAGAAGTTTGATCAAGTAGTACAATCTAATGGTTTTAGAGTAAACCAAGCAGATAAGTGCATATATATTAAAGGTCAAATCATTATCTGCCTATACGTAGATGATATGCTAATATTTGGACCAAATGAGGACTGTGTGAAAGAAACGAAAAAGTTTCTAAGTACCAACTTCGACATGAAGGATATGGGCAAAGCCGATGTAATATTAGGTATTAAGATTTTTAATCTTAATGATGGAATAGCCTTAACACAATCTCATTACCTAGAGAAAGTGTTAAAGAAGTTTAATCATTATGATAGTAAACCGGTTTCAACCCCATTTGATCCAAGTATTAAATTGGTTAAAAATACTGGTAGATGTAAAGCACAACAAGAATATGCGAGTGCTATTGGGAGTTTAATGTATGCAATGAATTGCACTAGACCCGATATAGCATTCACAGTAGGAATGCTAAGCAGGTATACCAGTAATCCAGGACAAGTACACTGGAATGCGATTTCGAGAGTTTTAAAGTATCTAAGAGGAACCATAGACTATGGACTGCATTATAAATCATATCCCGCTGTACTTGAAGGGTACAGCGATGCAAGCTGGAATGCAGATAACATAGAATTTAAATCTACAAGTGGCTGGATATTCACTCTTGGAGGAGGAGCAATATCATGGGCATCTAAGAAACAAACGTGCATATCTCACTCTACAATGGAAAGTGAGTTCATTGCACTTGGTGCTGCTTGTAAAGAAGGTGAATGGCTAAGATACCTATTGTTAGAAATCACGTATTGGCCAAAACCTACTCCTGCCATATCTATCTTTTGTGATAGTCAGGCTACTCTTTGTCGTGCAATGAGTAAGACTTATAATGGTAAGTCTAGAAATGTAGGTCTAAGGCATAACTTTGTTAAAGGATTGCTCAGAGATGGAGTAATCACAGTGGAATATGTTAAATCCATCATGAACTTAGCAGATCCCTTAACAAAAGGTTTATCAAAAGATCAAATAAGAAGAACCACTAAAGGAATGGGACTAAGATCCATAAAGATGTAACTTTCACTCTTGATGGCAACCCTACCTATGTTTTGAAATATAGGCTAGGTTCAAAGGGACAAACAAATCAAGTATGTGACTGAAACATACACTAGAAAAAGAAAAACAGAGTCTCATTCCTAAAAGTCTAGTGTTTGGTTTCTGCATTTCATAAGAGGGTGAGTACTAACTCTTAATAGATCTATAAGCAGACTTTGCTGAGATGAAGCAGAATCATCTTTGATAGATCTACCTATATGGGTAGAAAAGTGAGGCCGCTTTTGAAGAGATTGGGATCGTCTCTAGAATACTCATGAAATAGGGATACGCACAAGGCCAGAAATGTGCGAACTTTTAGATCTCCAGTTATATATGAATAGATGTGTGTTATGTGTCCGGCGAGTCATATAAGGTCCTTAGTTCAAGACTAATGGGTCACTAAGTACCTGACATAACTTTGATACGTATACACTAATGTAAAGGTTCAAATCCAAAAGATACCTTTACTTATGCACCTATTTATACTGATATGCCATTCGTTTCGGAATCTGTTTTTATTTTTGAAATTGTGGGGGATTGTTGTGTTTTTTAGAATAAAAATAAATTTCAAAAATAAAGTTATTTTTAGAAAGTAAATAAATATATTAATTATTTAAAACTTTCCATAAATAGTATGAATAGCCTGTCGGTAAGAGAGGAGGGGTTTTTGCTTATGCAACCAGGGTTCAAATCTCCTCGAAGACGGTGCGAAGCACCGTCCGCGCACGCGCGCGCGTGGCGTGGGCTGTAGGGCTGCTTGGGCGCTTTTTGGCGCTTTATTAGGCGCACTTAGCACTTCGCACGTTCGCATCGTCGCAAGGAGCTAAAAGAACTTAGTCTTTTTGGCACATGGTTCAAATTTTTTGGGTCATGGAATTGAACCCTGATGATTTATTATCTTTTATTGATTAAGAGTAATTATGACATGATTGTACATGTGGCACCTATGCCATGTGTCGCTTATGTGGATACAGTTTTTCCTGTTGGATAACTGCTTCTGTCTGAATGGGTACAGAAATAACTGTCATAGGACAAAAGGTCATGTCCTTTCATGGAAGGCAATTATTTGCTGTGAATGGGTGTGGATTTCTTGAAGAGTCTCTTTAGCACCTCTTCAGGAAGAAATCCATAACCCTTCAATTGATATAAATCCTGGATGCTATAATCCAAATGAAGTAATTCTTATCCTTAAGATTATATCATCTTCTGAGCAATTACTCTCGATCTAATCTCTTACTGAATTTTTTCTGAACGTCTTACGGCATATCAGTGTTTAAACTAGAGATCTGTTCAACACTTAAATGTGCAAATTTTCGTGTTGAAAATCGGATTGAGAGTTCATTGTATCCTGAAGACAATTTGCAGATTTCCTTCATTTGCACTTGCTGAAAATTTCAGAAAAGGGGCAGCAAATCTGTCTTGAGAAATTGACTATTCAAGTCAAGCCTTGAACCCGATAAATCCGATCGTTTCGTTATCATTTTTTTCTATCCTCCGTTGTGTACAAAGAATTACAAACTCTAACATCACTTCTGTCGTCGACCGTGCCTTTTCTAATCCATCTTGGCCATGAAACTGTTTGTGACCCGCTATACATCAATAACATGTTAATGTACTTAGCATAATAGGTTGACACTAATATGATGCTTAGTCTAATGGATATAATGCCTATTCATATGCCCATACATATCATTTGTATGTTTGTTATGAATGACGATTGATCATAAGCATATGCCTTTTTGCTTGAGATACTTTGTGGACTTGGATTGAATAGGGTTGTCTCATATGATCGTATGATATGCGCAGGATTGATGTATGTTTTGAATAGTGTAATTTATGCATTGTGAATCATATATGACACATTGCATCTACTCCCCAGCGACACCAGGGGATGTAGTCTCACAGCCCTATTATGGTTGGTGGATGATTTTATGGACACCGAAAACTAGTGAGGTTACATTGCAATATTGATTTTGACTCACAAAGGATGGGGTAGTGTCTACATGCGAAGTGACTTTGGATTTTTTTTCATTGATTCACTATCTCTAGGATTGCTTTAGCTAGATAAGACTACTGTTTTTTTTTTTTTTTTGTCTAATATTGGGAAATTGTTGATTCAACCATTAAACATTATTTTGTCTGTCTTCTTTTTTTCCCTTAAAAACAATGATGTTGACATAAACAATGTGCTCCATTAACTATTAAATTGGAGTGTATCTGGGAAGTGGCTACTTAAGTGAGCTGACTGCTTCATGTACACGTGAGCAGGATACCAAATCAATGCATTCTCCATCTCCTATACAAAATTCTAACTGCAGTTAAAAGTGTTAGACAGCTCACATACCTTGTAAAAGTGCTTGACAATTAGTTGTGCCCAATGCTCTTCCATGGAATATCTTCCCTATCCCAAGTTTTAAATGGTGTATTTCTTGCTGCTTCTTGCATTGATAAAAGGTATTTTGAGGCGCTCAATCTTCTTCTTGCAAATCACAACTATTTTATGTTAGTAGCATACATTCTCTCGTCCAGTGTCCAAGTACATGTTTTGTCTTCTATCAATATTTACTTATGATGTAGTACAACTTGATTTCCCAAAATGCACAATATCAAAACAGTATTAATGGGTTGGAATATCAATACTTACAGAATTTTCTGAATTCTGATGTTTTTTTGTTTTTTTCTAATCATGAATTTAGGTATTTATGTGAATAAGAACCTACGATTGGACATTATACAGGTTTACAGATTTGACTACAACTATATGTTGGCTCATTGCTGTCAAAATTTGCAGTGTTCGATTTTTACCTTGCAAAAGAGCACATGCATGGTAAGAGTTTTTCTTTTTTCCTGTTTCCTCTTTTTCTTCTTCTTATATATTGCCTATCTTTTCTGCAATAGAACTCTAAAATGACCAAAATGCAACATTCAAGAAATACTCTTGTAGGAATTCTAAGCTGGTGAGATGTGACCTTTTACCACAACTATATTTTATTTTCCAAAAGCACGTGTATTTTATTTGATGGTGTTTTTCATGTAAATGTAATTTATGGCATACATGCCTTGGAAAATTTCCATGTGTAGGATGGCTCCAGAGGTTTTATAGCCAAGAAGTGGATCTGATTTCATGTGAGTGTTGCTCCATTTAGAGAACCTTGAGCTTATACTTCATTGTTGTAAATGTGTCTTGGAGTTTTTTGGTGCATGCTAGGTACTGATAGCTTATTCACAGGGTGTTTTCATGTGTAGGAATGACTCTGGGAAGTTTAACAGTAGTAGTCTTCTGCATATGCTCTGAGAGAACATCTATGATCTAGTTTCTGGGTATAAATCTCTTCAAAAGTCATGACAATTTTATATTTTATAATTAATATTCTAATCACAGTTAAATTTTAAGCTACACTGACCCATTATTTTGAGAAAAAAAAATTTGAATGTTGTCATATTACAAAACATGGCATGGTGTTTACTCTTATAATCATCTTATAATAGGTTTAGTGAATAGAATTTGTCAATTTTCTTTCCTATAAAGTGACTTGCTTTTTGTTCATGTCACAACGTGCACCTGATCTGAACCTATCATTAGGTTGGATCTCTAGTCTCTACCTTGGGTGGGCCATGTCCCAAAATGACAGTGATTTGCCTAGTCTCTACCTTGGATGGGCGATGTCCCAAAATGACAATGATTTGGCAAATCCTAAATTTCATTGGAGTTTTGGGGAAGAAAGCGGATGGTTATTAGACTGTCCATTTTTGCCCTTTAAAATTGCTCAATCCAAGGGTTACATTGTCTAGTTGGCACAAGATATGGAATATGACCCATCCCATGTGCTAGTTATGTGTATTCTTTTCTTGCTTTGTGGGCGGCTTTATGATAAATTGTTGTTTCCTCTTAAAAAAAATTGGACTGAACCCTGGATCATTCACACACACCACAACGTCTCCATCAGCTCATTTAGACGAGAGGGAGATATCTAACACACACTACACACTACAATTTTTTTTTTTCCTTTTTCTTTTTGGTTGGATGTTTCCTTTAGCCATTCTTTAGGCCTGATTCACTGCCTATTGTATTTTTTGAGTTTCCATGATAGGAACATCTTTCCAAAAACAATCTTGGCTACAGTCTTGACTGGTCAAAAAATCCTTTTGTGAGTTGGGATCCTCTGTTATCTAATCAACAGGGATTTCTGTTATCCTAATGGTTTAGCGTCTGAAGCTTTTTTTTTAAATACTTTATTATTATTATTATTTATTTTTTAAGTGAGTGGTGACATGAACCAATGAAGATTAGGATAACAGGAAATCTCTGTTTATCATATAACAGAGGATCCGGACTCTTTGTACTAATGAATACCAGTACAAATGTGCAATCCTCGAGGAAGGATTGTACATACGTTTGGGCTTTTGGTTTATAAATATGGGTCCCATGGATAGTGATCCAAAGCGTGCATACCATGGAACTCACCATCAATGGCTAATTCGCAAAAACTCTCTTGAATCATAAGACCCCAAATACATAATATTTATCCTATCGAATGAAAACCGTTGGTATGTTTTTTTATAAGACATTTCTGTTGAGATGTGGAGCCACATCTGGGGCCGTCTTCGACCGGTCGTGGGATATGCTTGACCGGTCGTAGAGGCCCGCTTGATCGATCGTGGACTGGTTCGGCTCAAAGTCCAGCGAGTATCATTTTTTGGGTCCCGAAGTGCTTGATCAGTCGTGACCCATGCACGACCGGTTGTGGGGTTCTCTCGACCGGTCGTGCAGTTTGCTCGACCGGTCGCAGTTACGCAGGTTCGTTTCTGAATCCGATGCGAACTGCGGATTTTGGTGTCGCCTTTCGCAAGGGTGCGAAAGGGAAGTTGCCTAAACTATAAGTAGGGGTTCCTAGGATTTTTTCTAGGTATTGGAAAGCAATATGAAATATTTTCAAGGTGTGGGCAAGGGATTTTCTGTATTCTTCCAAGGGAGAGGTTAGTATTTTGCCTTGTAATCTCTATTTTCTTCATAGTGGAAGTTTGTATTTGTGGTTTTTTACCATAGTTTGGAGTTTTTCCACGTATATCTTGTCTTGTGGTTTGTTTAGATTGCTTTGATCTGTTTCTAGTTTATATTTCTTCTTGTTTATCATTTTTGGGTGAGGCCTGAGATTGGATCTAGGCTTATTGCATTGTTGGCATACTGCACAATAACTGGTATCAGAGCTATTAGTTTAGTTCTATTGGGAGCGATGAAGGACTGACCATTGGACAATATTTAAAAAAAAAATGTAAATGAGGTTTTCCAAAATCCCCAGGGAGTTTAGCTTTATGTTAGAGTAACCCTTTCCACAAAAAAAAAAAACCCAAAAATATTCAAAAAACATTAGCCCCATTAATTTAGTAGGGGCCATCTGACTTTGCTCCAAATAAAAATCGGACGACGACGCCCACCCGTGAGATCAAACAGATATTTTTCAAAAAAAAACTTTAAAAATATTTTCAAATAAAATTCCCAAGGAGCCTAGATCCAAAAGGATAGCTTTCAAAGTTTTCAAATAACGCGCGCATCGCGCAGTAACTGAGGAATCCTCTATATTCCCCAGTTGCGGTCAGTGCAAACAGCTAAATAAGATTCGATCTCTTTCGGTTTCCCTGAGGGACGATCGAATCCATACATAATACATGTACGGTTGGCCCGATTTCTATATCTAGACAGTCGTACGAATACTAGTAAGAAATGAGTGGATCTATCTCTAGAAAGAATAATCAAACTCAAAGTGACAACAATCTGTTGTAACCAAAGTATCAGAATCAGCAGATTACGTGGTAAAAGATTACTTGCACATACCTAGTCCAGGATGTTCGAAAAATTTGATTGAGTCCAAGTCGGCGTAGTGAGTTCCTCGTAAGGCCGCACCAACGTGCAGGGTAGCTAACCACTTTGACAATCAAACAGACTGAATACTCTTAGGGTGATTACGTAGTAAAGGAACGACAAACCAAACAGTATGAGAATCCTCGTAAAGCCGCACCAATGCGCAGAGGCCCTACTTTTCAGACTTACCCTCCAATGCTATTAACAATCTGATGTGAAAAGGTTGTGATTTGTGACCCATAAAGCTGCGACAAATGCGAGGGGACGATCACAACGTTTTTCTCAACTCTCATAATATGTGCAAGTCATCTTTCTTCAAACATTCGACTGACAATGCTATAATGGTAGGCAACAGATTTTAATCACTATCCTTTTCTGACTAGAAGGGTGGGGTGTCCACTCGCTTTGGCCTTTAGTTTCTCGCAATCTTGGCCAAAGAGGGGCATCTGTAGACACCTCACTTAGGCTAACATCTTGAGAAAGCTAGAACAATTCAGAATCATGATCATACCCCAAAACCCAATCCTAATCCCATTTTAAACCTAAAACCTTAGCCCAAAGTCCCAAATCACCAATCCGCAACCAAGAACCACAAACCAAACCGTTCAATCCACGTACAACCCCCGCCCTTACCATACACCTTGATTAGGACCCTTGTACCTAGGCCTAAACCCACCTATCTGAACCACAAAAAACCCAAAGGAGACCACTGGATGAGCCAGTGTGGCACACAAAAGCTCACGCATTCGGGCCCGGCCCGGACGCGGCCTGGGCAGCAGTTTGATTATCACGGGCGGTAGTCTGACTACCTCCTGCAGCACTCTAAATGTCGCCGCTCGCGGCTCGCGTGTGAACAGCTGTCCCAGCGTCCAAAAGTCAATTTTCTCCTAAATTTACCCCCCAACCTTCACTATTTACTGTTTTACTAACCTCATAAGCCAATGAAGTGCGCCACATGGCGTTCCTCTCTCCCTAGCCAATCACAAGCCTCCATTTCATTATTTTAACCCTTACCTACCCCCTATTTACCATATAGTCATTGGAGAAAGCTATAAATAGCCCTCTCCTCTTCTCATTCCAACAAGCCTCAACAACCAAGAGAGCCACTTCTTATCCAAGGGAGAAAGAGAAAGAAAGTGAGGAAGAGAGTGTAGGTAGGAAGGAGCTCTCAAGCCTTCAAGTCCAGATTTTCTTAGCTATCCCCTAGCCTTCCTCTCAACCTTGTCTAACCGATAAGCCAAACCCGAGTTGGTCATGGTTCGATTCATATCTTAGCCTACTCAAGATCAAGCCAAAGATCCATTTGTTTTACAAGCATTTTATCATGACATTTACTCCCTTCTCAACCCCTGTGCTTCTCTAGATCTCTAGTGAACGTATGCTCTGTGACTTGCCGTATATCGGATCCTGTCACATCAAAAATTTCTAGTGATCTAGTCCATTTTTCTTACCTCTTTGCATAAACATCATCACATCCGCCTTCTAGACACGTCGTTGGACGTATGCTCTGTGGCTTGTCGAAATGTCAAATCTTGCCGCATCAGAAATTCACGTGTGTGCCTAGTCCCATCTTGGTCACAACATCTATCATCCCTTGAGATTATTTTACTACACAAAGTAGAGACTGTACGTTCGTATGGACAGAGAGGGTGCCTAAAACCTTCCCTCTTTGTAACTGAGGTCCCTTACCCGGAATCCCAGATCGCAGACTATGAGTCAATCTAAGGTAGGAGAGTCTTCGGATTTCTCCAACCTTACATATTCCGTGATTCTAGCCGACTGCGGAATTTTGAGATTATTCGACTAGTGGCGACTCCAACATTCACAAATCAGCCTACTAACCTCCACCAACAAAAATATAATATACAAATTAGCGTGGGCGCCGATTTCGAGTGTCTACAGCTCAACATATACATTGGAAGCTAACCCATACCCGGACGTGAATGCAAAGATGAATTCACCCTTGTCACCTCTGTAGATTCCGCTTCCGCCAGAGGGGCCCGGATTGCCTCTGGCCGACCCATCTACGTTGAGCTTGGCCCACCCCTGATGCGGTTTTATCCACCTGATGACAGAGAGAGACGATCTGGACTGGAAAGAGGTCAGAATCCCCAAATTAACCTTAGACGATCTGCTAGGGGGCGAGCGAAGAAGAGCTGGGAAATGGCAGGTGAGTGAGGAGAGGCAGCGTTTCACAATGACCTAGATGGACGCTGCTGGGGTTTCTATATTGTTAAATCTGGCAGCGTTGCGAGCTTTCCAGACTTCCCACAAGATAACGCAGGAGGCAATCTTCTGTAGAGGAGAAATTCTGATATTATTAAGAATGGGGTTCCATACCAAGCAGCTAACATACCCTCATCAGATGGATTTGATTTTCTCACGATCCCAAATATTTCATTGAAGTGCGAAGTTATCCTTTCGAGGCTTATCAACTCCTTATAAATCTGGATATTCTAATTTAACAACTTCATGCCGACAATTCAAATTTGGACCAAACTTTGATCTCATATGATTACGAGATTATATAAAATTTAGGCCCGGATTTATGATCACATACCGTTGAAGGTTGAAGTCAGTTTCTTCCTTTTGGTACAAATGGTGAAATTTTAGATTTAAATTTTTTTCATAATTCACACATCCACTCTTTTATAAAAGGAGTGTGCGTCCCTTCTCCACCCACATGTCCAACTTTCCCAATGCCCAAGGAAGAGAAAGAGAAAGAAAAAAAAAGAAAGAAAGAAAAAGAAAAAGAAAGAGAAAGAAAAAGAAAGAAAGAAAAAGAGAAAGAGAGAGAAAGAAAGAGAAAGAGAAAGAAAAAGAAAAAGAAAAAGAAAAAAGAAAAAGAAAGAAAGAAAAAGAGAAAGAGAGAAAGAAAGAGAAAGAGAAAGAAAAAGAGAAAGAAAAAGAAAAAGAAAGAGAAAGGAAAAGAAAAAGAAAAAGAAAAAGAAAGAAAGAAAAAGAGAGAAAAAGAAAAAGAAAAAGAAAAAGAAAGAAAGAGAAAGAGAAGCCTAGACATCCATCATCCATTTCCTTCTCTAAACATAGTATTTCCCTCTTGCTCTAGCGATGTCGTTATTCATGTAGAAGTTTTCCTATATGGATATCTACCTTGGGTTTAAATCTAACGTCAAGGTGAGAGATTCATTTAAACTTACATTAACTTGAGTTGATATGATTTTTCTTGCCTTTTACATGCTTTCATGTTATTACGAATTTTCTCTGCAATTGTTTAATTTACTACTATCAATTATTTATCCTTCGAAAATTATGACATGATGTTAATTACATGCGGTCTTTATTAATTTATGTGGAGCGACGGATATAAGCTTTGCCCAATTTAAAGTAGGTCATACGGTAAGTTTTTTATAGGGAATTGGGTAATAAGTTTGTGAGTGAGGCATGCAATCTGTTGATGCATGCGTTTTGTCTAAATCATCAATTCATTTGAAAAGGGAGCCCAAAAATGAGGCGCTCGAGACCACACAGTGGGAATTGAATGCCGGCCATCAAAAGCTTCTTTAGAGCTGCAGTTTTGCTCAGGCATATATTTGGACAAAAATAAACACCACGGTAGGCTTTAAGCAGTTTTCATGGGCGGGCGTGCAATGACCGCTGCATGGTCTACTTGAGCCTTGTATCTACGTCATTTTTGGGCTCATATCCTAAAATGATATGAAAATATCGATGGACTGAGTGGATAAAAACCTATACATTATGATGGGCCCAAAGAAGGTTTTAACAATGGTTGTTCAATCGCTACTGTATGGTCCACTTGAGCCTTAGATCTGCCTCATTTTTAGGCATATATCCTAATGAGATCTGGAAAAATGGATGGACGGTGTGGATAAAACTTATACATCATGGTAGGCCCCATAGAGAAGGATGCAATTGATGCGGATTAGCTAATGACAGGTTGGGTAGGGAGATTGGCTACGGAAGTGACGACACTAAGTGCTGTGGGCTACGCTATGATGCATGTGTTGTATCCACAACGTACATTCATTTTGAGATATCATTTTAATACATGATCCAAAGAATGAGCAGATCCAAAGCTTTAGTGGACCCACCTCATAAGACAGCGGGGAAGATTGATGCCCACCATGATGATTTTTTGAAATCTAACCTATTCAAAAGTTAACAAAGACATGAAAGAAGGGAAAACACAAATATCAGCTTGATCGAAAACTTGTGTGCCCTTTAGAAGTTTTTAACAGTAGCGTCACTCTTCCCACTGTTTTCCGTAGTGGGATCCACTGGAGCTATAAATGTGACTCATTCTTTCGGTATTACCATAAAATGATCTCTCCATATGGATGGACGGAGTAGATACAAAACATATTTTATTGTGGATCCACGGAACTTGGTGACATCACATCAGTAGGAGCCTCGCTACTCAACCTGTAAGTAGATAATCCGCGTCCGGATGCATTCCGCTTCCAAAGTTTTCACTCGTGTCTGAGTAGAATGCTAATCTCGGTGAACTTCACACACTGCAACACTCAATACATGAAAGAATTTATTATTAATATAATTATTGAAAGGAAATTTGTGACTGTACGATCCATTTATGGCTCATTTAGGAGACTAAGCCCACCTCATTTTTCCTTGCGAGAATACGCCCCAGCTGTACGGATGCCTTGCCAAAGGTCCAAAATGCCCCTGCTTTTCCTTCAAGCGGATCGGCCGCTGCTCGAAGACGAGCGCTGACACTCCTCGAACTCCGAGTTGTACGAACGGCTCAAAAGATATCAAAGTTACACGGGCCCCACAGTTACGTATTTATTATATCCACAACGTTCATCCACATTTCTAGATCATTTCGGACCGTTATCCAAAAAAAAAAATCATATCCAAAGATCAACTGGACCACACCACAAAGAGCAGCAGAAAATTGATTTTAGCCGTTGAAACTTTTGTAGGGCCCACCGTAACATTTATTTTCCATCCAATCTATTCATAAGGTCACAAAGACCCTGGATGAAGAGGAAAAGCGAAATAAACTTCCGTGACCCCTAAAAGGGTTTCAACGGTAGACGTTCAATCCTCCACTGCCTTTCACAGTGTGGTCCACTTGATAGCTAAATCTGTATTATTTTTCTTCTCAAGACTTATAACGAGTTCACTAAATAGATGGACGGTTTGGATATAACACATACCTCATAAAAGGACCCACAAAGGCGGTAGCGATTACAATAAGAAAAAAAAAGAAAAAGAAGTTGGAATCTATGGCTACGGATATAATCCGTAGCCACAACTGCAGCCCATGTTTTTTCATTATATGCTTTGCTATGTCTTTGATTAATCAAAAGTTTTTTGATTAATTGAAAAAGGTCCAGAACTTTCCAGCGACTTTGCATAAAAAATCTTTTAAATTTCGATACATATCGAAGTGTACTCAATATTATCGAAAATATAGCTACGAATTATAGCTGTAGCCATAACTGCAGTTCGTAAAAGTCTACGCAATTTTTTTAATTTTTTAATTTTTAATATTTTAATTTTTATTTTTTACATGAAGAACTTTATTCTACCTATAATTCTCTCTAATACATATTTATATAAATATGTATATATAAGCATACAAAAATTTTTTTCTCTCTTTTTTCATTTCTTTCTTTACTCATTTAACAAGAATATCTTCTAAACCAAAATTAGTTACTTGATGTACCCTATATGATTTTGAGGTATGAGAAGCTACTTTAGCCAACTAACCTAGTTATTTTCGAAGATTCCATCAGGTCGATGGTCGAAAATCCATTTCATATTCACTTTACGGTTAATTTCAATCAGTTCACGGTCAATTTCATTCATTTCATTTACTTCATGGTCATTTTCATGCATATCACAGTCATTCCTGCCTATTCCGTGTTGATTCACGGTCCTTTCGGCGCATTTCACGGTCAATTCCCTTCACTTCACGATCATTTGCATGCATTTCACGGTCAATTCGCTTCAATTCATGATCACTTCCATGCATTTCACGGTCATCCGAAACAATTCCATGTTGATTCACGGTCATTTCGAGGCATTTCGCGGTCAATTCCCTTCACTTCACGGTCATTTGTAAGCATTTCGTGGTCAATTCACTTCAAACCATGATCACTTTCATGCATTTCATGGTCAACCGAAACAACGTCCTTAGGCAATGGGTCAACCATAGCACCTTGGTAACCTCTCAGAACCCAATTCCAAAGCCAAAGAAATCACTTAGGATTAATTCCTTTAGAAATTAAGCGTAAGTTAGCTAGCGCGACGCTAGAGTAGCTGTGAAATAGTCTCTGATCACTTTAAATACGTTCTACAAGACCTAAAACGTGTAGAGTCAATGACGCTATAATACCCTGAAACTTAGGATCAAACTCTAAACCGGTTTGTTCTCTGGGACCCTTTGAAACTTTGTATTGGATCTAGACCGCGTATCGAAAGTCCGATAGCTACCATCTTAGACCATTATGACAGCTTGGCTGGACTTGACGATTGTTTTGAAAATCAAGGCCAATCGACGTTCAGAGGCTATTTCATTGAGCCTGGAGTGAAGAGAGTGAGAAAGGGGTTAGATTTAGAAATTTTAATCCAAATCTGGCACGTGACTTAGTGCGTGATTATTAAGCGTTCTGACCGTCAGAATTCAGCCAAATTACACCCTCGGATCAGGAAAAATTTCTCTTTCATATCATGAGACTTGTGGACCTGATTTAGGTGCGATGACCGCTGAACTGAAATTGGACCACCACGTGCGATTTGCGAACTCTACCGGACTGAAAACTTTGTGTGAGCAACATCCAGTGACCATGAGCTTAAGTCCGACCGCGTTCGGCCAGGGGACCTCCAGAAATGCTCTTTTGGATCGAAACAGTCTAGATTTGGTTATACCTCAAGTAGATATTGTTTCCAAGCGTAATTTGGGAAGGTTTTAGGCTATAAAAGGGCTTTAAACCCTCACATATCTCACCCATCCGAATTTGCTAGAAACCTTAGCTAGAGAGAGAGAGAAAGTGAGAGTTTGTGAGAGAGTGTGGGAGTGATCTTCCTACCACCTGCACTAGCTGTTGCGCGTGCTTAAGCAACGTATCCCAATCACTTTTCCGGTGATTCCAACACATTTCTAGGTAAGAAAAACCCTCAAAATTTGTTGATTTAAGGTTCCGTTGATTCCAATAGCGAAGTAGCTTATACATCTTGTGTATTAGGTCGCCTGTTTGCCGTAGACGAAGCGTATACGCTCCGTTCGGAACGATACACATCTAGGGTAAAAAGGTGCAGATTTTAGACGATTTGATTATCTGATTTCAAAGCTTTCAATGTCGTTTAATAGTAGATTATCGACGGCAACGCCGTTTGACATGTACAACATGCTGTCCGTTTTCCGTTTCGTAAGTGTATGGAAAATATGAGATTTAGAGCATTTTAGTCATTTGTAGGAAATACTGTTTACATCCATATTTTGTGGAAATGTTTGCTATGGCTATTTGTCGTGTTAGGATATTAGGAATGCGTGTATGATTGGTTTGGCGAAGAGATTTGCCCAAATGCGCACTTTGAGTCGACATACGCTATGTAGACTAGAGTGTGTAGGCTAAGTGTTTGTGTAAATGTTTGTATTAGTATGTATTGAATAAATGATGTTGTGAATGAATTCTCAAGTAATATGCTGATTGAATGATTTCCATTACATTGGCTATATGTATTGATTTCATTATATGTATGAAATGCATGTGTTGGATGATTTGCTTAAGTGGTATGTTATAACATGTTTCAACATGCTTATATTGTTGTATTTCATTTCCATTACTCTTATATGATTACTAATGTGGATTCACAAATGTTTGGGGCTATACTTAGTCTAGGCAGTCGGTAATAGAGTAAATTCGTGGTTTGCCTGTATTTACCACGAAGGACGCGTCGATGAACGCGAGTCGTGTTTGGAGTTGGCGGCAGTGGTTAGGCCACACGAAGTGTTTTACGCACTTCATGTCGTTCGACTTGCGATGCGCTCGTACTAGTCGGGCCCGTCAAGTAACCCGATTGGCCGTTGATTGTTCACCCTGTATGAATCATAACTGCTTGAACCTAGGGTACTGAACTTACCATTGAAAACCCTATTAACCATGGTACCTTGATCTATAAAGACTCATGAGCTGGGCATGATGGTATGGGACACCGTGGTCGAGCTGTCGGCCTACGCTGGGGCCACAAATCTCCCCGTAGTGACTAGTGAGTACCCAGACTCGTGAGCAGATTATGGTGGTTTGGGACATTATATTCTTGCTGTCGGCCTACACTGATAAGGTGATGGGGGAGTGGTGCAACGAGTGCGAGCCACAGCCCTGACAGCCCTTTGTAGTGACCTCGATCATATTCTGAGTCTACAGGAGGCGACGACCCTTCCGTAGCGACGAGAGTACATTAGGCCTGTATTGATAAGGTGATGGGGGAGCGGTGCAACGAGTGCGAGCAACAGCCCTGACAGCCCTTGCACCGACCTATAAATATAACATCGTATGAGATTACTAGGAGTGACGACCCTAGACAGGATCTGTGTTGGGATTGATATAAGGAAGGTACCTTAGATTCCCAATACTGCTGTATGAAAAGGAATAATAACAACTTGGTAATCATATCCACATCACATTGCATGTGCCTGGAAGATGTGGAGCACTAAGCGGTACGCAAGCATGTCGCGGATGCAGATGGTGCCGCATGAGGGAGAATGTCGGTGAGGGCATCCATCATGTCATGTCATATTGCATTAACAACAGTATCTAGGAATGTGTGATTGATTGCTTTACTATTATCGCATGATTGATTTGAGAACATGCTAATCTTTGCTCTATTATTTTACTGAGTTGATCACTCACTCCCACGTTACGGGATGATGTTTCTGGACACCCACTAGTCCCTATTTTAGTTGCAGATGATGGCGCTGCTTGTGAAGTGGAGCCGGACTTGATGATGATGAGGATCCCTCCTTTATGCGTGATCTGATCGATGGGATTACAGGGAGGTTGATTAGATGCCTTGACACTTGTCATTTTATATTTTTGAAGCACTCATGTATATTCTTTTTTTTTTCCACTTTTGGAGTATACATGTATTTAATTAACCTGGTAACATGTTCTCACTCTGGAGACTTACAATCAATTATATATTTTATGTATTTATCACAGTCTTCCGCTTGCTAATTTAACTGTCTCTGGAGTATGAAATAATGTTTTGGCTTAGTCTCAATCTTGTTTAATGACATTCTCCAAACAATATGAATTTATCATTATCTATGTTGCATAAGTGACGTTCTGGAACTCGGGAGTTGGGTTTCTACCTGACCTCTGATTTTCGGGGTGTTACAGTTGGTATCAGAGCATGATTGAGATTAAACTGGATCTGGGTTATGGACACGCGGCGTACGCTGTCTCTCCTTTGACTTAGGTGGGTGCGAAAGGAACCTAGAAACACTTATAGGATCGAAGATTCGCCAATAGGCGAAGTCTACTCGAATCGATCGTTTGATCGAGTCCGTAGCGTATCTTTGGTCACGTGAGGCGACCTAAGTAGCCTATAGGTTGTTAGTAGGTGGGTTTGAGATGTTCTCAGAAGCATGTACAAATCCTAAAATGCATGTCCTTGGGTCGTGGGGCAACTACAACCCTTACACTCAATCTCAGGGCTTAAAAACCCCGTTTCACCCAATTCCTTCAAAATCCTTCCTCTCACCACTCCATTCTTCAAATCTCTCTCAGTCTTTTTATGTTAGGCATTAATCCTAATATGAAAATGATATAAAATCATACTTAGATAAAATTTTACAATGAATAGTAAAAATACGTAAGAATCGGACTTTTAGTTATTCCAGTTGTGGAATATTTTGTAACAAATGGTTTATTTGGATAGATTAGCTTTTCCTACCCTAAAATCATATGCTACATGATGCATAAGTTCATTCTGGTTTACAGACTGGCCCCGAAACACCCCAAATAGAGTTTTGGGCCTCTCTAGGCCAAACCACAATGAACTGGAGTGGGGCCCATATATATCTGGAGTCCCTAGGGCAGGGGAAACATGACCCATGTAGCTGGACCGGCCAGATGTGAAGATGGCCGGCGATGCATCACCGTACAGTGGACCCCGTTTGCACTGAAAGTTGGGCCGACGCCCTTTTAGGGGTAGGGGACCCCTCCCATATGCGGTCCGTCCCTTAAAAATTCCTAAAATCTATACTTCCTTAACAAAAAATGCCTCCAAGCCCTCCATTTTCATTTTTCTTGCTGTCCTCTCTCAAAACTCGTCCCCAAACCACTCCCAATCCCTTCTCCTGCTAAAACCGACGCCTGTCCACCCCTTCATTGTCGTTAGCAACCCTCTCCCTCTCCAATCTCTTCGTTTGAAGCTCCCACAACCTCCATTCATGGCTGAAATCGTGTGGAACTCCATTCCCATTTAGTTTTCTCTTTTCCCTTTAAGAATCTAGCATTTGGGAGCTTGATTCATCCCTTTACAACGCCTAGATTTGCTTCAATTCATTTGGGCAGCCGTTTCTCCTTATTTCCCTCATTTTCCATGGCTCATTAGAGCTAGTTTTAGCCATCTTCTCGACCTCCAATCTACTACCAACGGGCGAGACCAAACGAAGTAGCTTAGTCCATAAACAACAACCATCTAGTGCTAGGACATCTAGAGTGTTGGACCTAGAGTTAGTATCCCTAGATTTGAAAGATTTGACGATATAGGAACCGTTAAACAATCTTGACCCTAAGCCATAGAACAATCCCTGTAGTGGAAATGGTATGAAACCATGTAACGTATACGCTTAGGCTTTGGATTACAGCTAGTGAGTTACAGACTAGGCTACTAGTTATAATAAGTAGTATAAAGCCTGTGTATGCTAAGGAATAATAGGTTAGGTTTGGTTGGAATGGGACTCCCTTCCTTGGGTAGATCCTTATAACATTCATAGTCTCCTTTAGTAACTCTCAGGAAGCTTATTTAACTTAGAACCATTCATTCTCAGGGAAAACTTATACATCCCTAAGATTGAACTTAGAATAAACCAGCACGCCCCTTAGAATTGTCTTCCCCAAGGGCTTATTGCATTCGGGAACACAGAGTAAAGGAACTGTATATATAAGCGAAGTATTCGCGGTTTGAATTGATTTCTCAATCCTGGTAGTTGCCAATAAATCCAATGCTCTGATCAAGCAGAAGATCGGCATCGTCTAGGATTAAGAACTGATACGGTAAATTTTCTATTCTAGGTAGAAAGTCTATGTATCCGGCTCAGACCCACTATATAACCTTTCTTCCGTGTTAGCCCAACCACCTACAACCAAAAGTTATCATATTGTCTTTGGAAAATGGCGAGGACTTGCAGCCAATAGAGATTTGACCTCTTGCCACAAACTCATATCCGTCCTTGAAATCAACCACAACACCCATCATTTCAGCTCTTTTCTACAACCATAAGTACCAATGTCATAGAATGCATCATTAGTAAAGGAAGACCAATGTAGCGAGAGGTTGTTTCCCATTTCATGTCAAGAATAGGCCTTAAGTTACATCTCGTTCTGATATACGGAGCGAGACATAGATTCTTGAACCTTAAGTAGAACCGATTTTTAAGGGGGGTAGAACGTATTGAGCCCAATCTAGTTAGGATTAGCTAATGCACCCATTAGATCAGAACGGCGCAGCGAAAGCGTGGTTAGCCTCTTTCCCACTGGCCTAGGATCGAAATAGTTGACTTAGGTTATACGTAAGGTTAGGTCATTAAATAGGATTTGAACCTTCCTTAGAACATCAATATAAAAGTCTCTTTAAGTACTCATTACCCTTAGCCAATTTCGGGGATGAAATTTTATTTTAAGGGGGGTAGATTGTAATACCCTGAATTTTTGCTAACCTGGGATTAGACGTCCTTAGGCAATGGGTCAACCATAGCACCTTGGTAACCTCTCAGAACCCAATTCTAAAGCCAAAGAAATCACTTAAGATTAATTCCTTTAGAAATTAAGTGTAAGTTAGCTAACGCGACGCTAGAGTAGCTGTGAAATAGTCCCTGATCATTTTAAATACGTTCTACAAGACCTAAAACGTGTAGAGTCAATGACGCTATAATACCCTGAAACCAAGGATCAAACTCTAAACCGATTTGTTCTCTGGAATCCTTTGAAACTTTGTATTGTATCTAGACTGCGCGTCAAAAGTCCGATAGCTACCATCTTAGACCATTATGACCGCTTGGCTGGACTTGACGATCGTTTCGAAAATCAAGGCCAACCGACGTTCAGAGGCTATTTCATTGAACATAGAGTGAAGAGAGTGAGAAAGGGGTTAGATTTGAAAATTTTAATCCAAATCTGGCACGTGACTTGGCGCATTATTATTAAGCATTCTGACCGTCAGAATTCAGGTAAATTACACCCTCGGATCAGGAAAAATTTCTCTTTCATATCATGAGACTTGTGGACCTGATTTAGGTGCGATGACCGCTGAACTGAAATTGGACCGCCACGTGCGATCTGCGAACTCTATCGGACTGAAAACTTGGTGTGAGCAACATCCAGTGACCATGAGCTTAAGTTCGACCGCGTTCGGCCAGGGGACCTCCAGAAATGCTCTTTTGGATCGAAACAGTCTAGATTTGGTTATACCTCAAGTAGACATTGTTTCCAAGCCTAATTTGGGAAGATTTTAGGCTATAAAAGGGCTTTAAACCCTCACATATCTCACCCATCCGAATTTGCTAGAAACCCTAGCTAGAGAGAGAGAAAAAGTGAGAGTTTATGAGAGAGTGTGGGAGTGATCTTCCTACCACCTGCACTAGCTGTTGCACGTGCTTAAGCAACGTATCCCAATCACTTTGCTGGTGATTCCAACGCATTTCTAGGTAAGAAAAACCCTCAACGCTTGCTGATTTAAGGTTCCGTCGATTCCAATAGCGAAGTAGCTTATACATCTTGTGTATTAGGTCGCCTGTTCGCCGTAGACGAAGCGTATACGCTCCGTTCGGAACGATACACATCTAGGGTAAAAAGGTGCGGATTTTAGATGATTTGATTGTCTGATTTCAAAGCTTTCAATGTCGTTTAATAGTAGATTATCGACGGCAACGCCGTTTGACATGTACAACATGCTGTCCGTTTTTCGTTTCGTAAGCGTATGGAAAATATGAGATTTAGGGCATTTTAGTCATTTGTAGGAAACACTGTTTACATCCATATTTTGTGAAAATGTTTGCCATGGCTATTTGTCGTGTTAGGATATTAGGAATGCACGCATGATTGGTTTGGCGAAGAGATTCGCCCAAATGCGCACTTTGAGTTGACATACGCTATGTAGACTAGAGTGTGTAGGCTAAGTGTTTGTATAAATGTTTGTATTAGTATGTATTGAATAAATGATGTTGTGAATGAATTCTCAAGTAATATGCTGATTGAATGATTTCCATTACATTGGCTATATGTATTGATTTCATTATATGTATGAAATGCATGTGTTGGATGATTTGCTTAAGTGGTATGTTATAACATGTTTCAACATGCTTATATTGTTGTATTTCATTTCCATTACTCTTATATGATTACTGATGTGGATTCACAAATGTTTGGGGCTATACTTAGTCCAGGCAGTCGGTAATAGAGTAAATTCGTGGTTTGCCTGTATTTACCACGAAGGACGCGTCGATGAACGCGAGTCGTGTTTGGAGTTGGCGGCAGTGGTTAGGCCACACGAAGTGTTTTACGCACTTCATGTCGTTCGACTTGCGATGCGCTCGTACTAGTCGGGCCCGTCAAGTAACCCGATTGGCCGTTGATTGTTCACCCTGTATGAATCATAACTGCTTGAACCTAGGGTACTGAACTTACCATTGGAAACCCTGTTAACCATGGTGCCTTGATCTATAAAGACTCATGAGCCGGGCATGGTGGTATGGGACACCGTGGTCGAGCTGTCGGCCTACGCTGGGGCCACAAACCTCCCCGTAGTGACCAGTGAGCACCCAGACTCGTGAGCAGATTATGGTGGTATGAGACACTATATTCTTGCTGTCGGCCTACATTGATAAGGTGATAGGGGAGTGGTGCAACGAGTGCGAGCAACAGCCCTGACAACCCTTTGTAGTGACCTCGAGCATATTCTGAATCTACGGGAGGCGACGACCCTTCCATAGCTACGAGAATACATTAGGCCTGTATTGATAAGGTGATGGGGGAGCGGTGCAACGAGTGCGAGCAACAGCCCTGACAGCCCTTGCACCGACCTATAAATATAACATCGTATGAGATTACTAGGAGTGACGACCCTAGACAGGATCTGTGTTGGGATTGATATAAGGAAGGTACCTTAAATTCCCAATACTGTTGTATGAAAAAGAATAATAACAACTTGATAATCATATCCACATCACATTGCATGTGCCTGGAAGATGTGGAGCACTAAGCGGTACGCAAGCATGTCGCAAACGCAGATGGTGCCGCATGAGGGAGAATGTTGGTGAGGGCATCCATCATGTCATGTCATATTGCATTAACAACAGTATCTAGGAATGTGTGATTGATTGCTTTACTATTATCGCATGATTGATTTGAAAATATGCTAATCTTTGCTCTATTATTCCACTGAGTTGATCACTTGCTCTCACGTTACGGGATGGTGTTTCTGGACACCCACCAGTCCCTATTTTAGTTGCAGATGATGGCGCTGCTTGTGAAGCGGAGTCGGACTTGATGATGATGAGGAGGATCCCTCCTTTATGCGTGATCTGATCGACGGGATTATATGAAGGTTGATTAGATGCCTTGACACTTGTCATTTTATATTTTTGAAGCACTCATGTATATTCTTTTCTTTCCACTTTTGGAGTATACATGTATTTAATTAACCTGGTAACATGTTCACACTCTGGAGACTTACAATCAATTATATATTTTATGTATTTATCACAGTCTTCCGCTTGCTAATTTAACTATCTCTGGAGTATGAAATGCTGTTTTGGCTTAGTCTCAATCTTGTTTAATGCCATTCTACAGACAATATGTATTTATCGTTATCTATGCTGCATAAGTGACGTTCTGGAACTCGGGAGTTGGGTTTCTACCCGACCCCCGATTTTCGGGGTGTTACATTCACGGTCATTTGCAAGCATTTCGCGGTCAATTCCCTTCAAACCATGATCATTCCCATGCATTTCACGGTCATCCGAAATAATTTCGTGTTGATTCACGGTCATTTCGAGGCATTTCGCGGTCAATTCCCTTCACTTCACAGTCATTTGCATGCATTTCATGGTCAATTCCCTTCAAACCATGATAACTTTCATGCATTTCACGGTCATCCGAAACAATTTCGTGTTAATTCACGGTCATTTTGAGGTATTTCGAGGTCAATTTCCTTCACTTCACGGTCATTTGCAAGCATTTCGTGGTCAATTCGCTTCAAACCATGATCATTCTCATGCATTTCACGGTCATCCGAAACAATTCCGTGTTGATTCACGGTCATTTCGAGGCATTTCGCGGTCAATTCCCTTCACTTCACGGTCATTTGCATGCATTTCGCGGTCAGTTTGCTTCAAACCATGATCATTCCCATGCATTTCATGGTCATCCGAAACAATTTCGTGTTGATTCACGGTCATTTCGAGGCATTTTGTGGTCAATTTCCCTCACTTCACGGTCATTTGCAAGCATTTCACGGTCAATTCGCTTCAAACCATGATCATTCTCATGCATTTCACGGTCATCCCAAACAATTCCGTGTTGATTCACGGTCATTTCAAGGCATTTAGCGGTCAATTCCCTTCACTTCACGGTCATTTGCATGCATTTCGCAGTCAATTCGCTTCAAACCATGACCATTACCATGCATTTCATGGTCATCTGAAATAATTCCGTGTTGATTCACGGTCATTTCGAGGCATTTCGCGGTCAATTCCCCTCACTTCACGGTCATTTGTAAGCATTTCGCGGTCAATTCGCTTCAAACTATGATCATTCCCATGCATTTCACGGTCATCCGAAACAATTCTGTGTTAATTCACGGTCATTTCGAGGCATTTCGTGATCAATTCCCTTCACTTCACAGTCATTTGCATGCATTTCGCGGTCAATTCGCTTCAATTCATGATCACTTTCATGCATTTCACGGTCATCCGAAACAATTTCGTGTTGATTCACGGTCATTTTGAGGCATTTCGTGGTAAATTTCCTTCACTTCACGGTCATTTGCATGCATTTTGCGGTCTATTCGCTTCAAACCATGATCATTCCCATGCATTTCACGGTCATCCGAAATAATTCCGTGTTGATTCACGGTCCTTTCGGCGCATTTCACGGTCAATTCCCTTCACTTCACGGTCATTTGCATGCATTTCATGGTCAATTCGCTTCAATTCATGATCACTTCCATGCATTTCACGGTCATCCGAAACAATTCAGTGTTGATTCACGGTCATTTTGAGGCATTTCGCGGTCAATTCCCTTCACTTCACGGTCATTCGCATGCATTTCGCGGTCAATTCGCTTCAAACCATGATCATTCCCATGCATTTCACGGTCGTCCCAAACAATTCCGTATTGATTCATGGTCTTTTCGAGGCATTTTTCGGTCAATTACCTTCACTTCATGGTCATTTGCATGCATTTCGCGGTCAATTCGCTTCAAACCATGATCATTCCCATGCATTTCACGGTCATCCCAAACAATTCTGTGTTGATTCACGGTCATTTCGAGGCACTTCACGGTCAATTCCCTTCACTTTACGGTCATTTGCATGCATTTCACGGTCAATTCGCTTCAATTCATGATCACTTTCATGCATTTTACGGTCATCCGAAACAATTCCGTGTTGATTCATGGTCATTTCGAGGCATTTCATGGTCAATTCCCTTCACTTCACGGTCATTTGCGTGCATTTCGCAGTCAATTCGCTTTAATTCATGATCACTTTCTTGCATTTCACGGTCATCCGAAGCAATTCCGTGTTGATTCACGGTCATTTCGAGGCATTTTGCGGTCAATTCCCTTCACTTCACTGTCATTTGCAAGCATTTCGCGGTCAATTCGCTTCAAACCATGATCATTCTCATGCATTTTATGGTCATTCGAAATAATTTCGTGTTGATTCACGGTCATTTCGAGGCATTTCGCGGTCAATTCCCTTCACTTCATGGTCATTTGCATACATTTCGCGGTCAATTCGCTTCAAACCATGATCATTCCCATGCATTTCACGGTCATCCCAAACAATTCCGTGTTGATTCATGGTCATTTCGAGGCATTTCACGGTCATTTCCCTTCACTTCACGGTCATTTGCATGCATTTCGTGGTCAATTCGCTTCAATTCATGATCACTTTCATGCATTTCACGGTCATGCGAAACAATTTCGTGTTGATTCACGGTCATTTCAAGGCATTTCGCGGTCAATTCCCCTCACTTCACGGTCATTTGCACGAATTTCGCAATCAATTCGCTTCAGGTTTATGTTATAAGCTATAGGTTTAGGGATTTGAGAATAGGTTAAGGTTTAGGTTTAGGAAATTGGGTTCGGGTTCGAGATTGGGTTTAGGTTTGAGTTTTCAAGTTTAGGTTAGGGAGTTGAGATTAGGATTAGGTGTAGGTTTAGGTTTAAGGATTTGAGAATACATTTAGGCTTTAGGTTTAGGTTAATGTTTTAGGTTATAGGTTAAGGTTTAGGTTTTAGGTTTAGGTTAAGGTTAGGTTATAGGTTATAAGTTATATGTTAAGGTTTTAGGTCATAGGTTTAGGTTTAGGTATAAGTATAGGTTTTTGGTTTTGGTTTAGGTTATCAGCTATAGGTTTAGGGATTTGAGAATTGGTTAAGGTTTAGGTTTAGGAAATCGAGTTCGGGTTCAGATTCGAGATTGGGTTTAGGTTTGGGTTTTCAAGTTTAGGTTTAGGTTTAGGCTAAGGAGTTGAGATTAGATTAGGATTAGGTGTAGGTTTAGGTTTAGGGATTTGAGAATACATTTAGGTTTTAGGTTTAGGTTTAGGTGTAAATCAACACGGAATTGTGTACCGACATGGGCATATACTAACAAGCGAACTTAAAAAAGCAAAAAAAAAAAACACACATTAGCAAAAAAAAAGTAAAAATTACACTTCGATATATTAAATATCAAACGATATATCGAAACTCAGTACATTTCGATCTAATCGAAATCTAATCGATTAAATATAGCTTAAGTTGTCGATTACATTGAAATCTAGTCGATTAATCATACTAAGTCATCCTTACAACCGACAGATATATCAACTATGGTTCGATTGATCGAAAATTGTCACAAACTGTCCAAAGACAAAATGTTTTTAAAAGGTATTTTCGATAATATCGAGTAGATGTTGATATGAAAATTAATTTTCTTGCTGCTCTTTGTGGTGTGGTCTAGTTGATCTTTAGATGTGATTTTTTTTCTGGATAATGCTTCGAAATGATCTCGAAATATGGATGAACGTTGTGGATATAATAAATACATAACTATGGGGCCCACGTAATGTTGATCTGTTTTGAATCGTTCGTACAACTCGGAGTTTGAGGAGCGTCAGCGCTGTCTTCCTGCTTGAAGGAAAAAGCGGGGGCATTTTTGACCTTTGGTAAGGCGTCCGTACAGCTGGGGCATATTCTCGCAAGGGAAAATGAGGTGGGCTTATTCTCAATTCCCTAAACCTATAGCTTATAACCTAAACCTAAACTTGAACCTAAACCTTAACCTAAACCTAAACCTATAACCTATAACCTAAACCTAAACCTAAACCTAAAACCTAAATGTATTCTCAAATCCCTAAACCTAAACCTACTCCTAATCCTAATCTCAACTCCCTAACCCAATCTTAAACCTAAACTTAAACCAAACCTAACCTAAACCTAAACCTAAACCTATAACCTAACCTAAATCTATGGGCATATCACGGTCACTCCCGCCTATTCCGTGTTGATTCATGGTCCTTTCGGCGCATTTCACGGTCATGCCCCTTCACTTCACGGTCATTTCCGCGCATTTCACGGTCTAATCGCTTCACTTAATGGTCATTTCCATGCATATCACGGTCATTCCAGCCTATTTCGTGTTGATTCACGGTCATTTCGGCACATTTCATGTTCTGGTGAAGGATTCCAGGTGGAGGAGGTGGGCCACCATCTGCTTAGCAAGGAGCCCGGTTTACATACAGATGGGGGTATAGGAGATGTTAGTGGACGAGAGAGTGCGACAAGGTAGGATTAGATATATTGAAAAAGATCCACAAGTCTCTAAAGAACTTATGTTCAGTTACACGATTTGAGAATACATTTAGATTTTAGGTTTAGGTTTAAGTTATAGGTTATAGGTTTAGGTTAAGGTTTAGGTTTAGGTTATAAGCTATAGGTTTAGGGAATTGAGAATAGGTTAATGTTTAGGTTTAGGAAATCGGGTTCGGGTTCGGGTTCGGGATCGGGTTTTGGTTTGGGTTTTCAAATTTAGGTTCAGGTTTAGATTAGGGAGTTGAGATTAAGATTAGGTGTAGGTTTAGGTTTAGGGATTTGAGAATACATTTAGGTTTTAAGTTTAGGTTTAGGTTTTAAGTTATATGTTTGGGTTAAGGTCAGGTTATAGGTTATAAGTTTAAGTTATAGGTTATAGGTTATATGTTATAGGTTAAGTTTATGTTATAAGTTATACGTTAAGGTTTTAGGTCATAGGTTTAGGTATAGGTTTAAGTTTAGGTTTAGGTTTATGTTTAAGTTATAAGCTATAGGTTTAGTGAATTGAGAATAGGTTAAGGTTTAGGTTTAGGAAATTGGGTTCGGGTTCGGGATCGGGTTTAGGTTTGGGTTTTCAAGTTTAGATTTAGGCTATAAGTATAGGTTTAGGTTACGTTATAGGTTAAGGTTTAGGGAATTGAGTTTAGGTTATAGGTTATAGGTTATAGGTTTTGAAATTTGAGAATATGTTTAGCTTATAAGTATAGGTTTATGTTAGGTTGTAAGTTAAAGTTTAGGGAATTGACTGCAAAATGCATGTAAATGACCGTGAAGTGAAGGCAATTGACCGCGAAATGCCTCGAAATGATCGTGAATCAACACAGAATTGTTTCGGATGACCGTGAAATGCATGAAAGTGATCATGGTTTGAAGCGAATTGACTGCGAAATGCATGCAAATGACCATGAAGTGAAGGGAATTGACCACGAAATGCCTCGACATGACCGTGAATCAACACGAAATTGTTTCGGATGACCATGAAATGCATGAAAGTGATCATGGTTTGAAGGGAATTGACCGCAAAATGTATGCAAATGACCCTGAAGTGAAGGGAATTGACCGCGAAATGCCTCGAAATGACCGTGAATCAACACGAAATTGTTTCGGATGACCATGAAATGCATGAAAGTCATGATCATGAATTGAAGCGAATTGACCGCGAAATGCATGCAAATGACCGTGAAGTGAAGGGAATTGACCGCGAAATGCCTCAAAATGATCGTGAATCAATACGTATTTGTTACGGATGACCGTGAAATGCGTGGGAATGATCATGGTTTGAAGCGAATTGACCACGAAATGCTTGCAAATGATCGTCAAGTGAGGAGAATTGACCGCGAAATGCCTCGAAATGACCGTGAATCAACACGGAATTGTTTCGGATGACCATGAAATGCATGAGAATGATCATGGTTTGAAGTGAATTGACCGCGAAATGCCTCAAAATGACTGTGAATCAACACAGAATTGTTTCGGATGACCGTGAAATGCATGAGAATGATCATGGTTTGAAGAGAATTGATTGCGAAATGCATGTAAATGACCGTGAAGTGAAGGAAATTGACCGCGAAATGCCTCGAAATGACCATGAATCAACATGGAATTGTTTCGGATGACCGTGAAATGCATGGGAATGATCATGGTTTGAAGGGAATTGACCGCGAAATGCTTGCAAATGACCGTGAAGTGAAGGGAATTGACGGCGAAATGGCTCGAAATGACCGTGAATCAACACGGAATTGTTTCGGATGACCGTGAAATGCATGAGAATGATCATGGTTTGAAGGGAATTGACCGCGAAATGCTTGCAAATGACCATGAACTGAAGGGAATTGACCACGAAATGCCTCGAAATGACCGTGAATCAACACAGAATTGTTTCGGATGACCGTGAAATGCATGAAAGTGATCATGGTTTGAAGCGAATTGACCGCGAAATGCATGCAAATGACCGTGAAGTGAAGGGAATTGATCGCGAAATGCCTCGAAATGAGCGTGAATCAACACGAAATTGTTTGGGATGACCGTGAAATGCATGGGAATGATCATGGTTTGAAGCGAATTGACAGCAAAATGCTTGCAAATGACTGTAAAGTGAGGGGAATTGACCGCGAAATGCTTCAAAATGACCGTGAATCAATACGGAATTGTTTCGGATGACCATGAAATGCATGGAAATGATCATGGTTTGAAGCGAATTGACAGCGAAATGCATGCAAATGACCGTGAAGTGAAGGGAATTGACCGCGAAATGCTTCGAAATGATCATGAATCAACACGAAATTGTTTCGGATGACCATGAAATGCATGGGAATGATCATGGTTTGAAGGGAATTGACCGCGAAATGCTTGCAAATGACTGTGAAGTGAAGGGAATTGATCGCGAAATGCCTCGAAATGACCATGAATCAACATGGAATTATTTCGGATGACCGTGAAATGCATTGGAATGATCATGGTTTGAAGCGAATTGACCGCGAAATGCATGCAAAAGACCGTGAAGTGAAGGGAATTGACCGCGAAATGCCTCGAAATGACCGTGAATCAACATGAAATTGTTTCGGATGACCGTGAAATGCATTGGAATGATCATGGTTTGAAGCGAATTGACCGCGAAATGCATGCAAATGACCGTGAAGTGAAGGGAATTGACCGCGAAATGCCTCGAAATGACCATGAATCAACATGGAATTGTTTCGGATGACTGTGAAATGCATGAAAGTGATCACGGTTTGAAGGGAATTGACCGCAAAATGCATGCAAATGACCGTGAAGTGAAGAGAATTGACCACGAAATGCCTCGAAATGACTGTGAATCAACATGGAATTGTTTCGGATGACCGTGAAATGCATTGGAATGATCATAGTTTGAAGGGAATTGACCGCGAAATACTTGCAAATGACCATGAAGTGAAGGGAATTGACCGCGAAATGGCTCGAAATGATCGTGAATCAACACGGAATTGTTTCGGATGACCGTGAAATGCATGAGAATGATCATGGTTTGAAGGAAATTGACCGCAAAATGCTTGCAAATGACCATGAAGTGAAGGGAATTGACCACTAAATGCCTCGAAATGACCGTGAATCAACACAGAATTGTTTCGGATGACCGTGAAATGCATGAAAGTGATCATGGTTTGAAGCGAATTGACCGCGAAATGCATGCAAATGACCGTGAAGTGAAGGGAATTGATCGCGAAATGCCTCGAAATGAGCGTGAATCAACACGAAATTATTTGGGATGACCGTGAAATGCATGGGAATGATCATGGTTTGAAGCGAATTGACAGCGAAATGCTTGCAAATGACCGTGAAGTGAGGGAAATTGACCGCGATATGCCTCGAAATGACCGTGAATAAACACAAAATTATTTCGGATGACCGTGAAATGCATGGGAATGATCATGGTTTGAAGGGAATTGACCGTGAAATGCTTGCAAATGACCGTGAAGTGAAGGGAATTGACCGTGAAATGGCTCGAAATGACCATGAATCAACACGAAATTGTTTCAGATGATCGTGAAATGCATGAGAATGATCATTGTTTGAAGAAAATTGACCGCGAAATGCTTGCAAATGACCTTGAAGTGAAGGGAATTGACCGCAAAATGCCTCGAAATGACTGTGAATCAACATAAAATTGTTTCAGATGACCGTGAAATGCATGAAAGTGATCATGGTTTGAAGTTAATTGACCGTGAAATGCATGCAAATGACAATGAAGTGAAGGAAATTAACCGCGAAATGCGTCAAAATGACCGTGAATCAACACGGAATTGTTTGGCATGACCATGAAATGCATGGGAATGATCATGGTTTGAAGCGAATTGACCCCGAAATGCTTGCAAATGACCGTGAAGTGAGGGGAATTAACCGCGAAATGCCTCGAAATGACCGTGAATTAATACGAAATTGTTTCGGATGACCATGAAATGCATGAGAATGATCATGGTTTGAAGCAAATTGACCGAAAAATGCATGCAAATGACCGTGAAGTGATGGGAATTGACAGCGAAATGCCTCGAAATGACCGTGAATCAACACAGAATTATTTCGGATGACCGTGAAATGCATGGGAATGATCATGGTTTGAAGCGAATTGACCTAAAAATGCATGCAAATGACCGTGAAGTGAAGGAAATTGACCACAAAATGTCTCGAAATGACTGTGAATCAACACGGAATTGTTTCGAATGGCCGTGAAATGCATGAAAGTGATCATGGTTTGAAGCGAATTGTCCACAAAATGCATGCAAATGCCCATGAAGTGAATGGAATTTACCGCAAAATGCCTCGAAATGACCGTGAATCAACACGGAATTGTTTCGGATGACCGTGAAATGCATGAAAGTGATCATGATTTGAAGCGAATTGACAGTGAAATGCATGCAAATGACCGTGAAGTGAAGGAAATCGACCGTGAAATGCGCCGAAAGGACCGTGAATCAACACGGAATAGGCAGGAATGACCGTGATATGCTTGAAAATGACCATGAAGTAAATGAAATGAATGAAATTGACTGGGAACTGATTAAAATTGACTGCAATGTGAATATGAAATGGATTTTCTACCATCGACTTGATGAAATCTTGGAAAATAACTAGGTTAGTTGGCTAAAGTAGCTTCTCCTACCCCAAAATCATATAGGGTACATTAAGTAACTAATTTTGGTTTAGAAGATATTCTTGTTAAATGAATAAAGAAAGCAATGAAAAAAAAAGAGATTTTTTTTTTTTATATGCTTATATATACATATTTATATAAATATGTATTAAATATGTATTAGAGAAAATTGTAAGTAGAATAAAGTTCTCCATGTAAAAAATAAATATTAAAATATAAAAAAAAATTATATAGACTTTTATGGACTACAGTTATGGCTATGACTATAATCTGTAGTTATATCTTCGATAATATCGAGTATACTTTGATATGTATCGAAAATTATAGAATTTTTTATGCAAAGTCGCTGGACAATTTTGGACATTTTTCGATTAATCAAAAAACTTTTGATTAATCGAAAACATAGCAAATGACATAATGAAATAACAGTTATGGCTACGGATTATATCTGTAGCCATATATTCCAGCTTCTTTTTTTTTTTCTTGTTGTAATCCCTACCACCTTTGTGGATCTTTTTATGAGGTATGTGTTATATCCAAACCGTCCATCTATCTGGTGAACTCGTTATAAGTCTTGAGAAGAAAAATAAGACAGATTTAGCTATCAAGTGGACCACACTGTAAAAGGCAGTGGAGGATTGAACTTCTACGGTTGAAACCCTTTTATGGGTCACGGAAGTTTTGGATCATTACGAAATTCGTTTTTCCTCTTCATCCAGGTCTTTGTGACCTTATGAATAGATTGGATGGAAAATAAATGTTACGGTGGGCCCTACAAAAGTTTCAACGGTGAGAATCAATTTTCTGCTGTTCCGTGTGGTGTGGTCCAATTGATCTTTCGATATAAATTTTTTTTAAAGATAACGGTCCGAAATGACCTCGAAATATGGATGAACGTTGTGGATATAATAAATACGTAACTGTAGGGCCCATGTAACTTTGATATCTTTTGAGCCGTTCGTACAACTCGGAGGAGTTCGAGGAGTGTCAGCGCTCGTCTTCGAGCAGCGGCCGATCCGCTTGAAGGAAAAAGCAGGGGCATTTTCGACCTTTGGAAAGGCGTCCGTACAGCTGGGGCTATTCTCGCAAGGGAAAATGAGGTGGTCTTAGTCTTCTAATTGGGCCATAAATGGGTCGTACAGTCGCAAATTTCATTGAAAAAACCAATTATATACAATAGAATAATAAAAATTGCATCCAAATACGTCACAAATACGGATGCATACAGATACAATACACAATAATTTGAGACTAACGTAGATACAGACGATCGCAACAATAGAAGGAAAGATTATGAAAATGCACTCGATCGTTGAGGATAAGGAAAGAGCATCTCTTCTTTCACAGAGTTTTGAAATCCTAACTAGATATAAGTAGAATATCCAGAAATGGTCACAGGCAAAACGCATCCTTAACGTCGAGGGAACGCGGCAAAGTACGTCTGAATGACTGTCAAGACGAGAATGAGAGATGCAGCCACGAAATATTTTTCCACCAATTTGGCCATGTATATCTTCACTGTCTTTTTACGGTGCCAGAGGATTTGCATATTGATATCTCTGTACAGTTCGAGATCGTTCGTCACATCGGCTGGCCACGTGCTGAATAGACGCGCCACCTCGTCGTCACTGCCGAGGGAATGGTGGAGTATGCCCTTGGACCGGAGCTCCTTCACGTCAGCGTCATCTTTGATGAGAGAATCCATAAAGTTAATGAAGGAGGTAACACCACATCCGGAATATGTGTCGGACCACGCTTCCAAGGCTGTCAAGTTCAGCAGCTGAGATATGGTTGTATGGTTGATGACCATTGTCGGAATTAACAGTCGTGGGAACAATAAGTGTTCCTCGAATCTGATGTCCATCAAAGATTTCATGCGTCTACTCTCGAATCTGATGTCCATCGAAGATTTCGTGCGTCTCTTCTCGAATCTGATCCCAGTCTCCTTGAGTTCCATAACGGAGCCGATGTTACGCGGTCTCCCGCTGTGCTTTTCTGCCCCATTCGAGGGAGTGAAGCCCAGCAAAATGGTCCGGAGAACGTCAAGGAGGTGAAGCGATCGATCATGTGCTTTGAGCCAATTCGACAGCCATTTATAATGCTGCGGTAAAGACCCCATGGGAATGAGGACTTTACATCCGATGAATATCAAGATCTTTTCTTTTCCTTTACTGCTAGAGCCCCATCGCAAGTTCATCAATACATCAAGGACTTCGAATGGGAGCTGGTTTTCGATCAAGAAAATGTCCCAAATAATGAGAGGAATGAGGTCATTGCTTATCTCTAACTTGGTTTTTCCTCCCAGATTGTTTTGGATGAAATGTAAAACGAAGCAACCATCCAAGAACATCATGCGTGCGAAAATATCGTTGCTCATTTTGGCCACCACCTCGGCATCGTAGCACTCTTTCAACTTCCCTGTCGATTCCTTGAACTTTTTGTAGATCCCTCCCCTCCCTCCAGTTACGTTTGTGAATCGGTCGAAGAATTGTTTAGCTGCCGTGATCTTGTACTTCTCCATTGGCTCGAGATGATCCTTACCGTGGTGGTAAGGTCCCAAGGACACCACCCGAGGATCGAAGTACTTCTTGTCCTTTTCATAGTCGCGAAATTTGGCCGGCGCCTTCGGTATCCGATGTTTGGACCTGGCTTCCGGATCGGGTTGCTGGCCATCTAAAATGGAAATAAACCACTCCTCACTTGGATTTCTTACGGCTTCTTGTGCGATCTCCTCTTCGGCCATTCCGGTGGCAGGGGACGATGCAATTCCTCTACTTAATTTCCTCTATTTGTAGTTGATGTCTTGCATCTTCTGATTGAAATTACTCTATTGAGAGAGTGTCACATGATCCGGTCTTGTATAGGAGGACGGATCCCCCACAAATGTTTGTAGAATATGTTTAATAGACTCCTCTAGCGTAGTGCAGAACACAGCACGGACGTCGTTACTGTGTACACGTTTCAAAGCTCTGCCAACCCCTCCATGATATATGTGTTTTATCCACACCCTCCGTCCATTTTTCCATGTCATTTTAAGATAATGAACATAGAAAAATGAGACAGATCCAAGGTTCAAGTGGACCTCACCATAGGAAGCAGTTGTGGCAATGTTCCCACCTTTGAAACTTTCAGAGGCCCCACGGTGATGTTTATTTTATATATCAACCTTTTCTCAGGGTCACATGAAACTGGATGAAAGGACAACACAAATATCAACTTGATCGATGAAACTGGATGAAAGGACAACACAAATATCAACTTGATCCAAAATTAGCTCAATTCGCTCGCTTTCTATGAGATCTTAATCTTCCTTCTATTCCATCATAAGCAGGTGATTTTCTCATCTCTGCCTTAATTTTCTCATTTTCTGCACTGGATTTAACACTGTTTTTAAGTTGAAAATCAAAATTAATAGGCATTACTGTATAGGACAGGGCTCTGGCACGTCATCGTAAGGATCTGTCTCTTGATCTGTGCTATGGTTGAGTGGTACTATGGTTAATGGGATAGGTCTCACTGCGGATGGTCTATCCACCAATGATTCTCCGAATTGGAGGATCCTAGCTGTTCTTTCGGTTGAATGTGAACCATTTCTGATTTTCTTTCCTAAAACCATCTATTTGTTGGAAAGAATTCCCCGAGTGAGTGATTTTCAGCTCAGGGGTCATCCACAGCAAGGCCCATCATATCAGTGGTTTGGATTCGGCTACAGTTCTATCTGAAAACAGATTTATTATTTCCATCTTACATAAATAGGAGCCATCCTGTGTACTTTCAAGTTAATAAGCCATCTATATCATCTCATTTTGTGGTTTGTGAGTGATGCTATTGACATGGACTCCTATTGATGATGGTGACGGGCCAGGGGCTTAAAAAATCTGCAATGCTTTGTTTGTCTGTTTGTTTTTTTTACTGCTTCCTGTAACTTCTTTGGGCAGGCGATGAATGGTTAGGACAGTCTAGATCATAGGAATTTTGCTCCTATGTGATGGTCAGATCAGTTTATGTAAATAATTTTGGTCTATCCACGCACTCATGGTTGTTCTTGAGACACAAAGCCCATTTACATTTATGTTGCTGCAGTCGCATGAGTATTGATTTGGGGCAGAAACAGGCAAACAAGGAGCTTTCTTAGTACCGTTTCTGTTACCCATGCCGTCCCAAGCTTCTGCCTAACAACCTTACATCTGAAAGGCCAATGAAACACTGGCATTTTGCTCTCCTTTTAGTTCCAACAAATGGAAAAGCTTTGGGAATGACCATCCTTCAACACAGGAAGGAAAACATGAGCATTTTTCTGATTGTCTTCTCTTTCTTTTTACAGGCAATAGAGGTGCAGGAAGGACACCATTGAACTGGGAGACCTGGACCCACATTTCCTGTCATGTAGGCCTTCACATCTATTCTTTTACCCATCATCTAGTATGTTTATATCTGCAACGACTGCCACATTTAATTTTCAGGTGGCTGCTCAAATATTACAGGATACAGCAATTGGAAAGAACTATGCTTCAGATAAGGTGATCCATCATGGACATGTCCTTTTATATGCTTTGCCTAATGTAGTGTAGATCCGAAACTTCTGATATTTCCTTTTCCAACATTTTTTCAATAATGTCATTTGTGATAAATTTATGCTAAAAATAATGTTCCCTGTTCCTTTGAAATTACTGGATACTTCTAGGATTTTTTAGCAAAAATAAAAGGGACACTGATGTTTTAATTTAAACCAATTTGATTTAAATGATTTTTACTCGCAAGTATACGAATCAGATATAAATATGGTACGTATTACGAGATCATTTTTAGGAGGACTGGTTGTCACAATTTGAAATTTAAGACTCTTCTTAACTAATCCAACAAAAAGTTTAGGTAATGATTAAGAAAACTTAAACAAAAATCAATGAAAAAGTAACTGAGAGTAGTGAGTAAAATCCAATCGATGAGAAGACTAGGACTTTCGAATCCACCCCTAATTATCCTAACCCTTGTTTTGCCTGTTGGTTCACCCTAATTCAGGTTGATATAAATTTAATAAACAAAGCACATCATATGTCCTTGGTCGGGCACACAGAATGTATAATCCTTTAAAACATATGGATTACATCTTTCCATCCATGGTCAGGCATGAAGAGATGTAAATCCTGTTTTTTCCTCTATAGGAGACCTGTTCATGGTCAGACACAAGCACCTACAATAATATTCCAAACAACATCCATATCTAGACTTTAGTCGAGCTCATAGAATGGAGAAGTACGAAAATCTCAGGAAAACACACTAGAAAAAGAAACAAATCAATCCAATTAAAATAAATTCAACATAAACAAGAGTCAATCAAATTAGGGGCTTCATCTCAGCCCTAGCTAAGAAGAATTAGCTATCCATAAAATTAATTAGAAAAAAAAAAATATAAAATAAAAATATTAAAAACATCTCCCTTATCTCTCTTCTTCCTTCTTCTCTCTCTCCTCCTTGGCTTTGGATCTTCCTCCACAGGTCTGAATCCCTACTCCTCACGTCCAAAACCTCCTTATATAGCTGCTGGAGTGGTGAAAATCGGATTTGGAAAGCTATGCATGCCCAACGAAAGCTTTTTCACAGACAAGTTCGATGCCTCGAAACACGCCACTTTCCTCGCTCAAATTCTAAAGAAACACCATCCCTTATGACTTTCTTGGGTCCTCTACATGATAGACGGTTCAGATCTGCCATATGATCAAAGATAGTGAGCCAAAATCGCTTGGAAAAGTCAGTTTTCGCGGATGTGCGAAACCTTTTGCACCATTTCGCTGTTATGATAGGTGGGCCCCAAAGAGGTACTTTTAGAAAAATCCACTCCGTCCATTGCATTCAGAACGAAATTTCAGTAAATAATGAGTGGTTTTGAATATCCATTGGCGCGACTCAGAGAAGAAATCACAAAAGGATCAGTTTTGAACGTTGCAGGGCAGCCCTTTTGTAGCCCCTATATCGTACACGTGTGCTTACATGGGTCAAAAGTGTAAACATGAGTTTGTAGTGTTTGCAGCTCTCTACAAAGTGGACGGTGCGGATTTTCCGTACGGGGCATGTGTGGGGCCCACAGTCGACCACAAGAATGGACTTTCCGTCCGTTACGCGGCTTGAAAACGGAAACTTCCGTTTTTTGGAAGATGCTGCGGGTAGGCGCTCGTCAGGGCTGCTGACCGATATGGCGCGGCTCGAGCACGTGTGTACACCCTGTACACACGTTGTACATAAGGGCCCACCGTAATGTTTGTGAGAAATCTGCACCGTCCATCCTTTTTACCATATTATTTAAACCATTAGTACCAAAATTGATGTATATCCAGATATCCAGCGGGCCCCACTTAATGAATTAATGGGCTGATCTGTCTGTTGGCTCACTTCCCGAAATCTTTAATGGCTGAAATTTAATATGTATGGTTAATTTATGGCCCACATCGTATGTATGAAGTTTTGTGTCAATCAGATGGCAGGAACCATGTGATCTTGCATTCTAGACCATTTTCGGGCATTTTTAAATGTGAACGGCTTGATTTCCTCAGGTCCCTGGCGTGTAAATCCATTGATCTTAGTTCTTTAGATTGCGTCCCTTGCTCTGGTGACTTCAGAGCGTCAAATTCATGATTTTAATATCATTTTTTAATCCATGCTCTTGATTTCATCCTGTAATAAAAATACAATTAAAATATGGCATTAAGCTTTATCATGTACGTAAAATCTGGCAATAATCGGGGTCTGATATGTAATATTCGACCCTCATCACAACCCCCAACCAGCATTTTGCTAGTCCCGAGCAAAACATGCGAAAAATAATTTCAAAAATAAAAGAGCAATTCCTTTAGACTCAAGTGACTTGTGAACAGATAGTCGAGATGTGAGAATTCTAAGATTCATGAATGGTGTGTGGAATTTTCTCCAGGAATCAAGCTCACGGTAAACTTCATAATCAAATTCAAAATATTAATCCATTAATTAGAACATTCCAAACATTGAGTTCCATGAGTGCATAGTGTAATCTCGTCTTACATTCATTAAGCGATCCAATTGTCAAATTTATGATATCATTGGTAATTAACAACAGAATGCATGACAACTGAAACTAGCATTTGCCTGATAGGTTAACTTTTCGCTATACTAGCCTTTGATTTTGTTCATAAACAGTAACGCCAAAGAGGGGAATCAAATCTTCACCTATAGGGAGCAAACCTATGGTGAAAACTTGTCACCTAAATTTTTTTCTAACTATCAACCATGGGGGATCGAATCTACACCTATAGGGAGCAAACCTATGGTAAAGATTATGCGACTTACCCTTTTAATTCTTCTTTTACTGAACAAAATATTTTTTTTTCAAGCTGATTCCATTCATGCTTAGAAATTACCAAGTTAATCATTTAATGTGTAAGCGAGATGTATCTTGTGAGATCATGACTCAATCAATGTTTAAAACTTCTAATCACGGGTTAATAACTCAAACTTAACTGTGAAATCTAACATATGATGAAATTCTAGAGGCATAAATTCCCAACATTCTCTATTTTATAATATTAAAATCACAACTATCCTTCAACATAAAAATTTTAAAAATTGCACAATTTGCACAATTTTTGCTCAAGACTAAGAAAATACTGGCACAATTTTTGCTTAAGACCAAGAAAATACTGATTAGGTAACCTAATCTCCCACCCCCAACCTAAAATCTACATTATCCTCAATGTAAAAGAAATAAGCATGCAATGTAAATGAGACAATGAAAGTAAAAGAGGAGTGATGGAAAGATATTACCTGGACGGAGAATCAAGAGGCTTTCCCAAAATATCAACGTAAAAACGAGTCAGCACAAGAGAGAAATCAACAAAAGCAAAATAGTAAAAAGAAAATCACAAAAAGAAGATCCTACCTATACCACTTTCGCAGGTGCTCTCGATTGCATTTAGCGTATGCAATAAGCCTTTAAACTCCTAGGTTGCCCCTAGTGGACGAGTTGTGGTCTTGTGAGGGTTTGCAGTAATGTTACCCACAAACATTGAACTAATTAACTAAAAAAAAAATATAATAATAAAAATAAAAAGAAAAGCTGGGTTGCCTCCCAAGAGCGCTAAGTTTAATGTCTTCAGTCAGACAAGCATTGAAAGTAATCATGGACCATCGGCCAGTATCTCGGTAGATTTCTCAGAAGGTTTTTCAACAAGATCATCCAAAAGCCCGTTTTGCAGTAGGCTTGGATGTCCTGGAGTGTTAATAACCAGAGAAATTGAGGGACCTCAGCATAAAGTGTTCTTTTTATCGTCTGAAGTGTCCAAAGTATATATGATTCACCTGTGGCAGAAAAAATTTCGAAGTTAGTACACCATGATGAATCAGAGACTGCAAGTAGATGAAATTTAGAAAAATTTGTAGTAGGTGATGTAGTCTCAACAAATGCCGATGTTTCACTCTGTATTTCAATTTTTAACTCTTCCTCTAACGGTAAACATTCAGGATCCGGGGAAGGAGGTACTTCAGAATACGGGTTCTTGCGATTCATGACAACTGTTGAGGTATTATTTTGCAAGGCATTCACTATTTCTTGTAACAGGGGATCATTTGAATCTGCAAAATACGATAAGCAATCATCTAAAGTGTTGGGACGTTCAGCTGAGCATGATTTATTTTTCACATTGGAGATTGTGATGATCTGCCCAAGGAATCCATCATCTTTGAAAGTAGATGGAAGTACACTCTCTTGCTCCAACCCTGCGCAAACATTTTGATGATCAAAAAACGAAGTATTGATGTGAGGACTCTGCTCATTGATACTACTCAGAAGAGGTATTAAATCGTCAAAAGTGTATGACTCAGATGGTGGCCTCAACTGGGTGGTTTCAACTTCCAGAGTCATATCAAGCGGTTCGTTCATTTTTCGAATCATATCATCATTCAATTCAGGGGAATGGCCCAAACATATTTCACGAGAGTTAGAAGGGTTGATTGTAATGGGCTCATCCTCTACTTTTAAATTAGACATGTTAGATGAGAGGAGTGGCTCATTTTGACCGACCACTTCGTGTATTTCTTAATCACTAACCTGGACCATACTTGAGATTGATTCTGGGAGAATTTGGGCTGAACATTCATGATCATCATCCCAATACATATCATCGTTTAATTCCCTGTTATGCACACTTGAGATGGGATTGCTTTCCTCACATTCTATTCCTAAATTGGGTGAAGGTTCAAATAAGCTGACCTCTTCATCATTATTAAACTCAAGTGTGTCATGTGAGCGAAGTGTGTTATCATCATTATATTTGAAAGACACCCATGTCTCTTCACCATTCCTTTGAACCGTCATCGAGATCGATTCATCTTCCTCGCATTGTATTTTTGGATTGAGTTGTGGCTGAGATGAACTAGATTCCATTAGTGCATCATAAGTAGGGAATCCAAAGGAATAATCAACGGGTTGTGATCGGGATGAATTAGTCTCCAGTAACCTATCAATGCGTGATTCAAGTGCATATAATAATTTCATTATGTCATAGACTGTGTAATTCGGAGATGACTCTTCTTGGATCGTTTCTGGTGGATATTCAGAAGTAAGGAACCCAAGAGAATAATCATTATAACATGTTATTGCTTCATTTCCCCAATTTTGATGTTTTTACTGATTATAGTCATACGGATCATAGGTGGGAGAATCTGATGGTTGATAATAGTCCTCACGCCTATAGTTATGATAATCACGGCACTCACGTACTGTCTTATTAATCCGTGGGGTGTAATTATTCTCCCGTATATGATTGAGTAAGGACTTCTTAACCGGTGGATCATTAGATTCCGGTTGATTCTCGATGATAGTTTCAGAAAAGTTTTGAGACATTGGTGGATTTTTATCATAATCATCATTCCTATATATGTTATTCTTCTCAGCATACTGACATTCCCACCCGTGCATATACATGGTGAAACTCTAACTCTGAATCTAATTCTAAA